>JACXGM010000059.1:58278-87679 GCA_016801145.1 Umbra pygmaea
ATATATATATATATATATATATATATATATATATATATATATATATATATATATATATATATATATATATGGGGTGTGGACTTGGGGAACTATGGGGTATTGTTGATGTCATCGTGTATTTTACCGAATGGATTATTTGAATGTAGACACACATATATTTTTTTGCTACCTGTGCGTAAAACATGCTTTGTTTTCTTCTAAGCAATTGTTTCAGTCGTGTACTGTGTGGTATATATGTATCCTCGACTAAGGGTTTTCTATAGTGGACGTTATTTGCAGCGTTCTGTTTAAACAGACAGAAAGAAATAAAGAAACAGAACGCACCTGTTCTTGCGAGTGGCTCCTCTTTACTAAACTGTGACAATATCAATATGCTGAAATTTAAACTTTGAAATGTTGATCACTTGTTTTTCATACTGTCAAAAAATGGTGGGTAAATTAAAGGAGAATTTCGGGTGATTTCAAAATGTAGCTCTGTGGTTTGAATATCTGGAGTGCTGTCAGTAGCGAGAATAACTCAAACAATCTGTATTGCCAAAACCTTGTTATCCCCCTGCTCTAGTTTGCAACCATTACACATTTATGGGGCAAGTTTCAAAAAGTGCTTTGAGCCTCTTAACTTGTTCGTAATGTCATTACTAGTGCATAGCCATGTGCAGTGATTCCTTATAGTGAACACAGCCAATCTGAACAAATCAGCCAGTGTACATAACTCTGTTTATTTCCCATTATCAAGTGAAGTCCACACTAGTCGATTGTCGAAGTCATACTATGCAATATTCCAAAGCATATTTTTTTCCCCAGACAAAACGACTGTGTCTGTCCTAAACTAGCAAAAACACTTGTGTTGGGCTTTGTGCTGTGCTGCACCGAGTGCAAGAGAGGGCCCATAGTATTTGTCAGTAGGTGTTTACTTACTGCACTTTATTGTATTTAAAATATGATCTTTATGATGTTGTCAGTCTCTATTTTAAAATATATATTTTAATGTCTGTTTGAATAATGTAATTCATGTTTAAGGTAAGGATGAAGATTTACAACACAGTTAACAGGCATAATACTCTCTGACCCTAATTGGAGATGTCAAGTCTGTATCTTCACCTCTATTCCGCCTCTGTTCTCCAGAAACACATTCATATACACTGCCATATTTTTCTATCCATCACTCATGCTTTTCAGGCATGCCACTAACAATGTCTACTCACATTGAACAAAGTCAGGACCAATTTGAAAGTTGTCCTTGGATATCAAAATTGACTGCCTCTTTACAAGAGATACTGTACATGTTGCCGACTCTAGGTAGCTGAAACCTTATAGGAAAGTTGAACTAAATGTAGACAATGAAATCTTTAATAAAACAGCATTTAAGAAAATGAAGTAGCTGGTGAGGATTCACTATTAAAATGCTATAGTATATCCTTTGATATAAGTAAAGTTCACAGGTCTTACCGAATGTCTCTTGTTATTAATTATTTGCAATGTTATACAGATTGCACCAGAAAGCATTAGCATCCTTTGATCCTTTGATACATTAAATACAGTATATATCCAGTGTAAAATACCATAAACATGCTAATTGTGCTACAGAAGTGTTACTGGGTGACAGGTTTGATTATTTATGTTATTGTTGAATGATCAAATAATAATCTGAGATCATTTTTTGGTATAATGGACTGCATTTAGAAAACAATCTTGACTAAAAGGTGCTATTTGAATAATTAGTGCACAGTGAAAACATACGGTGACCAGATTCCAAAAGCTATAGAACATGTTTTAATATATATTTTAAAAAATCAGAAAATCTTTTTAAATAGGACAAGGATTTCATAGATTTTGCAGTGCTTATTTTGCCATTTGAACAGAAATTGCAATTAGGACATGATGGGTTGTTCTTAACCATTGTTTGACAATGGGCACATGCCAGTTAATTTTTAATCAAACCCAAAAGCACTGAATAGTGTAGGGAAACATTTCAATAATTTTTGGGGTTGTTAGAATATCAAGAAATGTGTTATTACAGCATTTGTAAGCTGGTCACTTGAAGGAGAAAGTACTGTAGTTCCATTGTTATGGCTCAAATAAGAAACTTTTGGTGTACTTTTAGCTGTTTTTCAAATTTACAGTAATACATAGTGGTATTAGATAGATGGTCTTTAAGCCAGTGGTAAAATACATAATTGACTGGGATAAAATGGCATGTTGTTGACCAAATAGACATAGCTCATCTGTGTTTTAGCACCTTCTCTCAAACATGGCTTTTTAAAATACTAAGCCTAACCCATGTGAGTCAAATCTGTTTTACTGGTTGTTGAATTATCTAATCACTGTTTTAATAACTGCTATTCTGAAAGGCATCAACCTACAACTTTCCATTGAACAGTAATGCTTTAATAAATAATCCTAATGACAATCCTTTATTAAATATGAATGCTTAGGGAATAATAGTTCCTGGGTTTAATTTTTTAACTGTGGTGGGGCCCTATCATACCAAGAAACTCAGCTTAATGGCTACTATAAAAAGCTGAGTTCATAAGAAGGCAGATTGACTGTTCACAGAGTGCTTATGTCTATGTTGTTCCAATATAAAGTAAGCTACCTCATACCATCAGTACAAACTACAATAGAATACTCCAACTTTTCCATACACAACATGCCCCAAGCTATTGTTTTACTTGATTTATAATGTCTATCGATTATCTATCTAATTGATCCATTATATATACTGTATACAGTACAGTATTATATACAGTGCCTTGCGAAAGTATTCGGCCCCCTTTAACTTTTCGACCCTTTGCCACATTTCAGGCTTCAAACATAAAGATATGAAACTGTAATTTTTTGTGAAGAATCCTAAAGAAAATCATGAAGTGGAACAAATTTATTAGATATTTCAAACTTTTTTAACAAATAAAAAACTAAAAAATTGGGCGTGCAAAATTATTCAGCCCCCTTAAGTTAATACTTTGTAGCGTCACCTTTTGCTGCGATTACAGCTGTAAGTCGCTTGTGGTATGTCTCTATCAGTTTTGCACATCGAGAGACTGAAATTTTTGCCCATTCCTCCTTGCAAAACAGCTCGAGCTCAGTGAGGTTGGATGGAGAGCGTTTGTGAACAGCAGTTTTCAGTTCATTCCACAGATTCTCTATTGGATTCAGGTCTGGACTTTGACTTGGCCATTCTAACACCTGGATATGTTTATTTGTGAACCATTCCATTGTAGATTTTGCTTTATGTTTTGGATCATTGTCTTGTTGGAAGACAAATCTCTGTCCCAGTCTCAGGTCTTTTGCAGACTCCATCAGATTTTCTTTCAGAATGGTCCTGTATTTGGCTCCATCCATCTCCCTTGTCCCTGCTGAAGAAAAGCAGGCCCAAACCATGATGCTGCCACCACCATGTTTGACAATGGGGATGGTATGTTCAGGGTGATGAGCTGTGTTGCTTTTACGCCAAACATAATGTTTTGCATTGTTGCCAAAAAGTTTGATTTTGGTTTCATCTGACCAGAGCACCTTCTTCCACATTTTTGGTGTGTCTCCCAGGTGGCTTGTGGCAAACTTTAAACGACACTTTTTATAAATATCTTTCAGAAATGGCTTTCTTCTTGCCACTCTTCCATAAAGGCCAGATTTGTGCAGTATACGACTGATTGTTGTCCTATGGACAGACTCGCCCACCTCAGCTGTAGATCTCTGCAGTTCATCCAGAGTGATCATGGGCCTCTTGGCTTAACAGACCTATGAGCAGGTGCATTTATACGGAGACTGATTACACACGTGGATTCTATTTATCATCATTAGTCATTTAGGTCAACATTGGATCATTCAGAGATCCTCACTGAACTTCTGGAGAGAGTTTGCTGCACTTACAGTAAAGGGGCTGAATAATTTTGCTCGGCCAATTTGTCCGTTTTTTATTTGTTAAAAAAGTTTGAAATATCCAATACATAAATTTCGTTCCACTTCATGATTGTGTCCCACTTGTTGTTGCTTCTTCACAAAAAATACAGTTTTATATCTTTATGTTTGAAGCCTGAAATGTGGCAAAAGGTTGAAATGTTCAAGGGGGCCGAATACTTTCTCAAGGCACTGTGTGCACAATTATTATGCAAGTCAGTATGTTGCCCATATCATCATTATTAATGATAAACTGGAATGCTTATTGGATTCAAGCATATCAGGTGATGTGTATTTGTGTAATGATGGAGGGTGTGGCATACGGAGATCAACACCCTATATCAAGGTGTGCATAAATGGGGCAAAAAAGAGATTTAACTGAATCAGAAAAGTCTAAAATTTTAAACAGTCATTCAGAGGGATGCAGCACTCTTTAAATTGTTAAGATATTGGGGCATGATCACAGAACCATCAAAAGTTTTGTTGCATATAAATATTTAGAAATAAATATGCAAATTAACTGCCAAAGATTTGAGAGGATTAAAACGTGAATCTACGAGGAACCCTTTATCCTTCATTGCTGTCATATTCCAGAACTGTCTGCAACCTACCTGGAGTGCCCAAATTACAATAAAATATATATATATATATTGGTCACAGATTTTTTTTTAAATGTGAGAAATATTTTTTTGTAAATTTTGAGTTGTTTGTTTATTTTTCTCACTTCAACAATTGAGATGGGAAAATCAACAATTGAGATGGGAAACGTTTCGTTTTTCATTTAGTTGCATAATTATTCAACACACTAATAGTTGCCCAACAATTTACTCAAAACACCTGCAAAGGTTTCCTGAGCCTTTAATCTCTCAGTCTGGTTCAGTACACACAACCCCAATCAGGGGAAAGACTGCTGATTTGACAGTTGTTCAGAAGTCACTCATTGACACTCTCCACGAGGAGGGTAATCTACAGAAGGTCATTGCTGAAAGGGCTGACAGTTCGCAGAGTGCTGTATCAAAGCATATTTATGGAAAGTTGACAGGAAGTATGGTAAGAAAAGGTGCACAAGCCTTGAGAGGATTGTCAGGCAAATCCAGAGTCCATACAGCCATCTACCAGGAAATTTTTAGAGCAATTCATGCTTTCATCTGCTGACAAGCTTTATGGGGATGCTGATTTCCTTTTCCAGCAGGACTTTGCACATACCCACAGTGCCAAAATGTCTGGTAACTGGTTTGCTGACCATGACATTACTGTGCTTGATTGGCCAGCCAACGCGCCTGACCTAAACCTAAGAATATTGCTTCATAATAAAAAAAATTGGCAGTACCCTAGATACTTTATTTAAAAAAATTTTGTCACATTAAAATCTTGTCAAGTAGAAAATGAGAGACACCAGACCCAACAGGCAAGCTAAAGGCCGCTATCAAAGCAACCTGGACTTCCATAACAGCAGTGCCACAGGCTGATTGCCTCCATGCCACGCGGCATTGATGAAGTAATTCATGCAAAGGAGCCTCAACCAAATATTGAGTGTATTAACTAACATACTGTACGTAAGATCCACATTTCTGTACTATAATTTCTTCTAAAGTTTTAAGATACTGGATTTTTTGTTTCCATAATTGATATTCCGAAATCATAAACATTGAAAAAAAAGGCTTCAAATATGTCATTTTATATGTAATGGATATAGAATTTTTAAAGGTGTCCCGTTTTTTTTTACTAAAGAAAAAATTACTTTGCCATAATATTCACAGTTTTTAAATGCACTTGTATATGTATATATGTACAGTATATTGGTTCTCAGTAGCATTTTTCTAGGTCATAGATATGTTGGATATTTTTTGTTGTTTCTCAAATTATAAATATTCATGAAAACTAAACTTTTGTGATGAGTCTATGTCAAAGATTAAATCGCGTCAGAAGCAAGTTTTGTTATAGGTCTGTAAGATAATTTGTTTAGGGTGTAATTCCGTTTTAGGTAATAGTGGATTTTGGCCCTTGCACATCTGGATGACTGGGTGGAGGCCAGAGGTGGCTGGAATGGACTAGCATTGGTAGAATTGAGTGTGCAAAGTCGAAGAACCCAACCGAAGAAAGTGAAAGAAAGTATCTGATTATTCACAATGTCATGGCAGTGGATAGATCTAGGAGAATGAGAACAGAGTCAGCTTTGGAAGAGCGAAAAGCCTCCTGTGAAGGAGACAAGAGCAGTCTTACCATGAAGCATGACTGCTTAGGGTTAATGAGGAAAATGTGGAATGGGAGAACATCTCCAGAGATGTTCTGAAGATGAGAGGATTGGGTTAGTATGTAGGTTGTCAGGCACAGTAGTTTATATCACAATGAGCATTTAAATGGTTGGGTTTCCTACCCATTCCTTTCCAGGCATCCTATTTGCAGTGAATATTGCTGTGGCATTAGTAGTGATCTTTAGACCAGAGGGAAGAGTGCCTTTTACTGGCCCTCCAACACCACTTCCAGCAGCATTGGTCTCCCATCCAGGGACTAACAAGGCCCGACCCCGCTTAGCTTTAGAAACAAACCAGCAGTGCAATATAAGGCGCTACGCTGATGGCAAATAAGTATAGGATGTAAATAAGTATAGGATGGCATCAACCTTTTTTCTGATGGGTTAAGTAAGATTGACAAGGACAGACATGGAAGAGGAAGGGTAATGTGGGTTGGAGACACAAGATTGGTATTCAGAATGATAGAAAGCAGCTAGATGAGGAGAGAATTGAAAGAATTAATAGGTCCTCTGGAAGTTTAGTTTCCCTCAAATTCCACTCAACTTCATGCAGCCCTCTCAAGCATAGAGCAAAAAGGAAGGAACTGTAGAAGTACTTGGGAGGAAAGAAGTCTGTGATAATAAAGGATATGGAAAGGGAAAAGAATAGAGTGTAAAAAGGATTAAACAGAGGTGAAAAGGAATAGCTAGATAAAGAGAGAGGTTGAGAGAGAGAGCAATGATTTTGGTGGTCAATTACCATATGGGTGGAGCCAGAGTACGGTTGTTTGTTAAACTGGTAGTGAGAAAGTCAAAAGACTTCAAAAGAGTACTATACTGGTCCTCAAAGCCCCCCAAAAAATTGGTTTGGGAAACTAGGGTTATCGTCCCTAGTCACCCTGCCCATCATGGGTGGGGGGTAGCCAGCCCATGCCCGAAGCTGGACGTTCTGCTTCCTCATCAATCCCATTGCCAGCACATGCAGCCCCACCAATCTCTCCCACCAGCTGTTAGGGGTATAAGATGGCTATATCCTATGTCGACTACCACGATGTTTGTGGGGTAGGGAGTATAGTCCTTGGATGACTGGAGGCGACAATTTTGCTCATATGGAAAGTAATACAATGTAGCCTATGGGCCAAAGCATGTGCAAAACAGGTCTCTACGCTAACTTTTTTAAAGAACTGTCGGAGCACACAAAGAAATTTAGGTGCGCATTGAAAAATGTTCAAGTAACACAGAATTTATACTTTTTCTTTTTCCCAGTGTTTTTCCCACATTTCTCTTACTTTGACTGCACTGCGTTGTCACAGAAAACTACTGCAGTTGGCGCATGACTCCTTGCGGAATGTGGGAGTTGTAGTTTTTTTAACAATTGGAAGCGGGGGAAAAAATGCATTATGGTAAATCATTTTTCCTTGTCTCACATGTCTATTTTTAGGAGCAAATTCTTGTGAATTGGGGGCACTGTGAGTCTTGCAAACTACATGATATATTTAGGTACTGGTGCAGGTTTTCCAAATACAACTTTGTCAAATAGGCTTTTGTTTGTAGATCCAGAAAAATAGTTGATCAAACCACTTTTGCTTAGGGAAGTGGTTCCCTGTGGTGGTACAGTAACCAAAAAATAACCCTGGCCTAGGCTGTTTATGAGAAGAAAAAATGGAAGCCACATAATTTGTAAATAATACAATGGAATTGAGTCCCCCAGTCCAGGTTTCCAATACACAGCTGGCGAGTACGGAATCCTGGGTCCCCATTACCCCAGTGAATCCCCCAGGATGGGTGTCATGGCTCGGGCCAAGGCAGAGGGTTGTCAATGCCTTAACTGACTGATTTAGTGTATGTGCAGCTCATTCTAGGACAATGACTCCATTATCCAATCATCTGTCTTGTCTCTGTTTTCACACCTCTTATGCATTGCTCATCAGTACTTGTATTTATTTCCCTGATTGTGTGCTGTTCTGTGTTGTTCATTGTCTCCATGTACTGTAGGTAATTGCTATGTATGTTCTGGTTCTTTATTTTTACACTATCTCTATGGTATTTTTTAGTGCCTTTGACCATTTTATATTAATAGGCTATTTTGGTCTCCCAATAATTGATATTGGTATCGGCCTTCAATAATCATAATCGGTCGACTTCTAGTTTCCACAGTATCCTCTTTGCTCTTAAAACGACAGCTGAAATGTATTGATGTTGTTGTAGAATGATAGGTAAAAAAAGCTCAAGGAAAAATACTACTACATTGATTTACTTCTAGCAGGGAGTCATTATGAGTTAAGAAATATTACACAACATACTAATTTGTTGTATTTTATGGGGTAATTGTGGCATTTTTTTTTGGCTTCTTATTGCAATCTAAATGGCTGGTAGATTTAACTTATACAGTCGCTAATAGACCAAATAGTTAGATTTTCATATTGCATATAGCTATGTGATGTAATCTGTTTTATCCATTATATTTTACATACAACACATGAACAAATAGAATAAGGTTTTAATTAAAATTTCCACAGTCACTTTGGTACTTAACTACAGTATTGCATCACATTAGCTGTAATTATTATTATTAAAGTTTATTTAGATAGGGACAGATACAAAAAACATAGATAAACTTAACAGTCATCTGATGCATGTATCATAGTGTTATTAGCTAAAGCTAATTCACGACACTTGTCCCTAGTAGGGCTTTTATTTAAATGGAACTGTAGGTGCTTATTCTACCAACATATTGTTACCATAGTGTAGTTTCAAATATTTTCATACTAAGCCTGGTATTTGTATCAGTCAAAATATTGGTATAGTAACAACACTACTTGCATCCACAAACTATAAAGGATGCATCTTATTTTTTTGTATGGATGAAACGTACAGTTGTGCTCACAAGTTTGCAAACCCCTGGAGAATTGGTAATACTGTAATGTAATATGTTTAAATAAAACATGAGTGAGAAGGCAAAACTTATATTATTTTTTGTGGCACTGGCACAGTAAAGGCTTCTTTCTGGCAACTCGACCACGCAGCTAATTTTTGTTCAAGTATCCTCGTATTGTGCTCCTTGAAACATCCACACCAACCTTTTCCAGAGCAAAGATTTCAGCCAAAACTGCCAGAATAATTGTTTGGAATACAAACTATAAACCCACAGGTAACCTCTGGAGACATACATGCTGCTCTGTAAAAGGTTGGTGTGGATGTTTCAAGGAGCACATGTCTCCAGAGGTTACCTGTGGGTTTATAGTTTGTATCCCAAACTATTATTCTGGCAGTTTTGGCTGAAACCTTTCTTGGTCTACCTGACCTTGGTTTGGTATCAAGAGATCCCAGAATCTTCCATTGATTGAACAGTACTGAATGGCATTTGTAATGCTTTGTTACCTTTTTATATCTATTTCCAACTTTATGCAGTTCCAGTACCTTCTTACGCAAGGATTTTGACAGTTCTTTTCTGCTCCCCATGGCTCAGTATCTAGCCTGCTCAGTGCATCCATGTGAGAGCTAACAAACTCATTGACTATCTTATACACAGACACAACCAGTAATTACAATTTAAAATGCCACAGGTGTCGGAAATGAAATTTGACAATTTCTGCCAGGGTATGAAAACTTATGAGCACAACTGTGGTTCTGCGTTCCACATTTTCCAATGTTCTTATCCCCTGCTTGCGAGCTAATCTAACTGTTGTTTACACAGTCAATCTCCACAACCAGATTAACAGAGGGTACACATTAGCTGCATGTCGAATGACGTGCTTGCGAGTGAAACATCTGTGTTAGAAAGTCCTGTTTTTCCACAGTGATAGTTTCATTCTTGCAAATGTGCCAGTATCAGGCATTTGTGTAATTGCATTGAAAATTAATGTGAATCACAGTTTTTTCTAAGTTCCGGATTTTCTAAGTGTTTGAAATCTAGTTACATACTGTATATTGACAGTGCAGAATGAAGTTCAATTTTGCTCAGTGTGGCTGCCTTGTCTAGCCAGACTCTACTGTCTCCTTGTGACCTAGGAGCACCTTCATGGATTCTGGCCAGGGAATGTGGTCAACTCCAGTGTGTGTGTACTGGTATACACTTTGTGATTTAGTGAGCAGTATGTTAATAGGCAGAAACATGTTGTGTCATTGTTGTGAGGAAGCAATGCTATAATCATGAATTGAACTTCATGACATTGGAAGAAGAGAATAAGGGGATTAATTAAATAAAGTTAAAGCAGGGATTCTAGGCTACATCAAGGCATTTTATTACCAATTTGGTTACAATAATTCTTAGGAACAAGGTGTAGGATTTCTTTCTTTTTGGTGTACTAGCAGGGTCTGTGACATTTTAATGCACAGATTTAATTATAAATTAAACCATTAATAGGAAAATGATAAAATACACATGGGTCTAGAGAATTTAGCAATACTATTTTTTATAGATATTGATATAATCATAACAATGAGCTGATTATGCATGATTTACTATGACATAGAAACATTTGCTATCTTCTCAGGACACTGTTCATTACAATTAAGCAACATGCATTGCAAAAAAAATAGACAAACTGGCTATATTCAGGATGATTTTTGCAGCATTGCTTCTCTTGCTTCATGAATTACATACACTGACAAAAATGGAGAGTTGCATTGTCAAAATATTAGAGAAACACAATATTTTTGTGTAATTCACACATAATATTTTGACAATGCAACTCTCCATTTTTTTTCAGTGTAGAGTGGAGAAAGGCTTGCTCATCAAACACCAGGTTAGAGGTGAGATTGTGTAAAATATATATTTCTTGGTTTTCTAGTTCAGTGATTTCCAAACCTCTCCTGGTGACCCCCAGGCCAACCATCTCATATTTTGTTGTAGCCATGGACTAACTGACGCAGGTTTATTCTGGAAGGATTAGGGACTTCGTGAGATGTCAAAAAAACTTGAGCAACCTCTGTGGTTTTGGATCTGACAAGGGAGCTTGAAGAGAATCCTGGTCAGAAGCCATGGCAACAAGTTCATCATATACTGTCCAAGTGAATAAAACCCTGAGATTATCCAACAATCAGTTTGGATGCTTCCGATTCTTTTTTCACCACTGGCCTGTCCTCTCACTGCCAGCAGAGTCTGCATACCATGCATTTCAAAGGGAACAAATATTGCAGAGTCTGAATAGCATGCATTTCAAAGGGAACAACTATTGCAGATCATATCGATAATTTAAATCAGTAGTCATCAAATATTTAAAGCACAAGATCACATTTTCTTTCAAAATATTAACCAAGATCTACCATTGCAAAACATACTTGAAACATCACATGAAAACAATCGCCATCAAGAGCCAACAATGACAGACCCAACACACACACAGGAAAGCAACTGAGACAATATTACCCAGCTTTGCTCACTAACAGGCTCAGTACACATAGAACCAAGTGCAACAGCAGTATTGCATTTTAACAAGGCACATGCAATCACAATAAAAAACAAAATTGCAGAACAATAATTGTCGGGCTACTCCAAACATGGCCAACACAACGAACTACATGCACAATTGTCAGATTAAGCACATTTTTCACTTTGGCAAAGAGTAATGCACAAATAACCGTTTTGTATGATTATATGTTAACTGATATGGCGTTTTGTCTACCATCTTGAAAAATATAATTTAGTTACTAACACTGTAAGAAAAGACACTCACTGACAACATTCAGACACAATATCAAATCAAGCAACGTCATCAGTGTTATGTTTGAATGTAATATTTCAACATATGGTAATAAAATTTCAAATTCCTAAAATGCTGTCACTTCCACTTTAATGTGTGGTCCACGATATATGTGCTGTAGAATTTGTTAAAGCGGCTGTGCTCAGTTCAGGGTGTCCATATTGGTCACCAGAAAATAGTTTAAGTTGTACAGGTCTTTGCAGTCCTTAAAATATTATACTATTGAATGGTCTAAGTGCCATACGATTGGCCAAGGTGACTTATATAACATATATTTCACCAGGTGGACAATCATGATGCCGTACTTTTGCCAATGTTGAGAAGTCCAACAGCCTATAGTGACCATAAATTATACAAATAGTTATCCTTGTTTTTTATACCTACAGTTTATAGTGTCCATGGGGATTAACAGTCCAAAGTAATTTGGTACAGCGTTTTTTTGCATTCATTTGTTATTGCTGATATGCCATTTTGTCCCCAATTTGCAACATACACTATGTAGTCAGAAGTATGTGAACACCTGACCATCATACCAACATAAGCATGTTGGATAAGAAATCCTAGCTCGCAATCACGTTTCCAACCCAAATTCCCAGTAGTTAACCTAAGGCCTAATATGTATTTTTATCATAGATAAATTGCACACGCAATAAAAAAACTGTCCCATTTGACCTGCCCATCCCTATAAAAATGCTCCAGCCTCTCTGACTTTGCCAGAATTGCCAGATGGCCAGTCTACCATTAGTAAGGATGTCCACATAACAATATAGCTAAAGTAGCTCTTAGCCTAGTTATTAACAACCTATAGTACAGTGGTTCTCAAACCTCTCCTGGGGGACCCCCTGCCATGCCATGTATTAGATAAATTACAGAGCTAGCACACCTGAATCAACTTGTCAACTAATCATCAAGCCCATACCTGATTGAATCAGGTGAGCTAGTTCAGCGGTACAACAAAACTGTGAGACGGCTGGGGGTCCCCGAGAAGAGGTTTGAGAACCACTGAAATAGAAAGACATGCACCCAGCTATAATAGCCAATATGGAACATACAATATGCTATACTGAATATATTATTTTCAAGCAGTTCAAAATCTTAACATTCATGCATGTAAATAAAACAGTCAGAAATTGAGGAACAAGGTATTAAATCTCATTATAAAGAAATCACAACCTCCAGCACAATGCTTTTAAATCTCAAGTGTCAATTGACCTCCTGTATGGCATGTTGTCTGCCATCTTGCAATTAACCTCTTATACCATATAGGTAGGCTTGTGTGAGACAACTCTATGCCAAATGGCAGGTCAATCTGACCTACGGTTGATTTTAAGATAATTTTCATAGTGACCACAATTTGAGACTCCATATCTCCATCCGTGTTGAACGCACACACACCTTTCAATCATGCCTTGCAGCAGAACTCCCTCTTTCCAACGGTATCAACCATCAGTTCCTAGGACATACGGTTCAGTGATATGACGCTTTGATGCTCTCAAGTGTAAATTGACCTCCTGTATGGCATTTTTTTCCGCTATCATGTAATATATCTCTTATATCCATATGACCATATTGGAAGATGAACGGGACACCTGTATGACAAGTGGCAGGTCGATCGGACCTACGGTTGATTTTTAAGTACATTTTTATATGTTTTGTCAAATTTTCACTGTACAGAAAATCCAAAATTGCAGACATAATGGATTCTGGAGGCAAATTTGTTTCTCCTGAGGAATGACACATTTAGACCAAAGGGCATGAATGGCAGCTTTTTCATCAAGCCATTTTGGAATGCTTACTGTAGTGCCACCTATGGATGAATCATGTTCAACATCTTGGGTGTAGTACCTTCTTTCATTGTGCAAATTTATACAGAAAACAAAAATATGAATAATACCATCAATCACATTAGGGTTACTCTGTACCAGAGTACCCCTAATAATAATGCCAACAATTATAATAGGGTTACTCCGTATCAGGGTACCCCTAATAATACTATCAATTACAATAGGTTTACTCTGTACCGGTGTACTCCTAATAACAGGCACATCAAACACAAGCGCAAAATCTTAAGAATCCTTGAAAGCCATTCGAACACACACAATCAGCTGGGCTGTGTCTGAAAACTGTGGACTTGTGTAATTGAAGTAAATAGCATTCAAATAGCGATCTTTGGGCATTTGTTTGGAAATCCCCAGACTCGTGGCTACTAGGCACATTGCCCAAAACTAGATTCTCATTAATGGCTTGATTATATTGTCCCTCACAAGACATTACACAGTTTGTTGTTGATTTAATTTTAATAACAAAACTAATAGTGAAAACATCTAGGTGATTGATATATCGATTTGAGTTCATGAAATTAACAGCCACTGTGTTTTGCCATCATTTAACTGTTTTGAGAACATTTCCAAACAAAATGTACGAAGTGAGACTGAAAAACATTACATTGATGGGCAGTATTTTGTTTGTAAAGCTGCACACATTGTTATACTAAATTTTAATGTTTAAGTTCTATGAACTCAAACAGAAAAGAATTGTTCCAGTGCACTTAAAATGTTTGAAGGTATTTTAAGTATTCTGAACTCAAAAGGAAGTACTTCAAGAACTCAAAACTTTTGAGGTAATAAGTTTCCTTAATTTTTTTGAGTCCCGCTTACTATTCGGGTTTACAGTGTGTGACACTTAGGAAAACAAGTTAACAAGCAAGCAACAGTCAATGAGCAGCTTCCGGGATGGTTTGAACCTGACCAACACCCTCCAGTACAGCAACTCTACTGTTAGTGTGAATGAAGTAAAAACATTGCATATTATTACAATGAAATTGTCATCAGCACAAACTATTCACTGTTAATAGACACTTATTCAGAGCAGCAGTCTTTTGTTGGCCATGGCCTTGGAATATCCCTCTCAATAGCCAGCAAGAAAAGATCAGAGAGCCTCTTGGAATACTCTAACCATGTGTTGTTCTCAAACTACTCTTTATGGAACTATTCGCCCTCTGTGTTTTGAGGGATGGTTGGCATGATCCTACACTGTTACATATCTTTATGTAGTTGTCATTATCATTTATTGGGCATGGTCCTACGCTGTTATATATCTTTATGTACATGTCATTATCATTTAATGACCATGGTCCTACACTATTAAATATCTTTATGTTTTTTATGTTTTGTATTTAACCTTTATTCAACCAGGAAAAGACTCATTGGTTACTACTCATTGGAGTAGGAACCTCACACTTGCAAGAGGGTCCTGGCCAAGACAGCCAGCTGCGCAATTAATAAAGTTGCAATCATAAAACATAAAACAAATGACAGTGAAAAATACATAATAAATTACAAGACCATAAAATATCAGTTATTCATCAATGCTCATCAGAAATCATCTACAACAGGGATCCAACAGATCAATCAGTCAAAACATCTACAGCCAGATGTGCTTGCCTCCATGTCATTATGTAGTGTCATTATCATTTTCTGAACCTTTTTAATCTTTAAACTGTTAGAGGTGCAGATGTCCTTTAAAACTCCACAGCCTTTAGCTGCTCAGATCAAAAAGGGAGGATGATATTTCTAGGCTTTAGCTTTGTAGACCACAGCTTCAGACTACTTGTGCAGTTAGTCCTACCTACAGTGTTTGTCAATGGACACACAATAGAAGGATGATTCTTTATCTACCACCTATCTAAAGATGAATCTTCTATCTGTAATGTATCCTCCTGTACTGGTAGGAAATGAACAATGAGAGATAAAAGACCGTTTCTTGAGAAAATAATCTGGTTATCAGTGCAGGGTAAAATAAGTCATATCAGTCGTCCCGCAGGGAGAGGTTGCTTGGTAATTAAACATGTTGGTTAATGAAACACAGTGAATAGGTAGAGGTAACCCTTACACTGATTGAAGTTCTTGTTTAATTGTTTAATAGCACAAAAATGCAGCAGAAAACATTTTTAATTTAATTATAAATATAGATAATTTTCTAATCAGTATCTACTAAAACCATCTATTAAAAACTATTGTCCCGTGTATGTGTCTTTCCTGTATTTGAAACTAAATAATTTATGGGAAGAATACCCTGATAACCTTGTTAGAATTCACTGTGAAACGTGCGTACAACCTAAAACAGGCATATGACGGCCAAACTGCGATTCCTACGCAAAGCAAGGGATTTATCAATTTGAACGTGATCGTAGGCTGCGATAAAATCTCACGTCTGGTCTGACCTCGTGTATGCAAATTCTCTAGTGTGACTAGCGGTGTTCATGGTATAACCACCCGGTTTAATGAATTGTTGAACCAGCAATCATTGATGAATGTGTCTGCATCGCAACTACCCCATAGTGCAAATTACATTTCAAAATTATGAATTAATTATATACAGCACATTGCTATTAAGTGGTTTATTTTTTCCCTTTCACTTCGGGGTGGCCTAGAACATGAGGGCAGAAATTAGGCAAACAACAATTTCAATCCAGGAATGATTACAAATTTATCAATCGCAAAAACTTTAATTCAATCAACGTTCAGATCATATGTGATGCCAGGATGTTTGTTCTGAATATAATAGCCCGAAGGCTGGGTGGGACACGCGTCTCTTTATTTTTCTAAACTGCAGCATTGAAACAAGACTAAAGGAGGGCGCACTGCATGGCTGGAGTCATCTCCTCGGTGAGTTACGCCCTCGTACAATTATTATAATGGTTCTACATAGTTCTTTGATGAAATGGTTGGATGTGATTCATCTTGGTGAAAAAGGTTATGCCCTGACTACCTAAGACCACTTGCAAATCCCGAAACAAGCAGGAGCGCAGGTTCAACAGTGCGCACACACGCACACGAACCACAGTGGAGTGATGTATAGGTTTGCTCAATGGCAGGTGGCTCTGTCTTGGGTAAGCGGGGTGGGGTGGGGGACTGCTATACACACCAGAGCAGGCCTGTAACATAGTTATGGCATGCAGGGTTCTCCACAATATTGCGCTGGAGAACGGTGCCATTCAATAAAGATCAGAGGCCACAACCAGGGCCGTTTGAAGGAATTTTGGGGCCCCAGGCAAAATGGACATGGAGGCCCCCCAACCACCCACCCTGCACGCAAAACCTACAGGAACAACAGCATAGCCATAAAGTTTAAGTTCACCCACACTTTATATAAATAAAAAAAGCTTTACAGGAACCACAGCATAGACATAAAGTTTAAGTTCACCCACACTTTAAATAAATAAAAAAAGGTTTACAGAAACCACAGCATAGTCATAAAGTTTAAGTTCACCCACACTTTATATAAATAAAAAAGGTTTACAGGAACCACAGCATAGCCATAAAGTTTAAGTTCACCCACACTTTATATAAATAAAAAAGGTTTACAGTGTATAAACTGCCCATAAAAAATGTTTAAAGTGCAAATACTCGTGTATAATTAAATGTTTACTAATTATAAGAGTGCTGTAAATTACCAGTTTTTTGTAACACACATTATATCTATCATGTAATATATTACGTATCGGGTAATTATTCAAAAAATGTGTAAACCTTTAAGAAACCATTTTTAAAACATCTATAAACATTACATAGATAGACGGACCAGATATTCCTAACACTATGTTAAGGGTTACTAATGCTTAAAAACATCCCAAGCTAATGTTTGATGGACGGAATTTATTGTGTGGTTTTCCTAACCCCATTTGGTAAATAGATTACATGGTGAAAGAGTTAGTTTAGCATGCTAACAAATGCAAATTTCATCAAAACGTATTACAAAGCTATAGCAATGTCATGTCATTAAATACAATAAACAGTGATTCTGGAACAGATCTGCATCTTCTCTATCCCGTTAAAAACATATTACAGTAGTATGTAACCATCCAATCGAAAGAAAGTTGCACTAACTGTTCGTTACAAGCAGCATTTGTCCTCAGGCAAGTTACAGGTAACGTTAGCTAACATAAACATATTTTTGCAAGCCTACCGGCTGCAAAATTACACCAAGACAAGTAGAGCTATTTTATCCTGTGTAATTTATCACTTACCACCATCTTGTTTTTTCTAATCTTAATTCCTTTCTCTTCTTCCTTTTCTGGCATCCTGAATCATAATTTCGCTTCATGATGACTGCGGAGTGCCAACCGAGAAAGTTTAGTATTTTACCGGAAGCAGAGATCACGAGAAGGGCCCCTTGAGGGGGATCCCGATAACAGTGTCATTGCACTTTACTGCATTGACTATTAAAGGGGCGCTCACACAGTGTGTCGCTGCATTTTATTCTTAACCAGTCATTTTCTTTGGGCCCCAGTTTGCTTGCTTTGTCGCGACGGGCCTGGCCACAACAGCCTCCATTGGGGGCTCTACGAAGGAGACAGGATGTTATTCTGAGCTTCTAATATATTAAGTGCTATATTGGGTAAGAAAGCTACTTAAAAAATACAACGTGGAATGTTTAGTGAAAATAATAAGGTTCTCATTAATCGCTTTCAATGACTATAGTAACCTCAGTCAACACCGCATTTTTCTTTAACAATCGATGCCTGATTTTAAGCTTCCAAATAAAACCAAATTCTCACAGAATATAATTTTCTTTGCCGGATTTCGCTTCTCCATGCTGTAAATTCTAAGGGCGAGGCCTAATCCGTGCATATTTGTGTGCGTGATATTTAAATTATGATTGTTTTCAACCGTCTGATTTATCAACAGCCGCTCATTCGTACGCTAGAATTGGAGTGATACGAATGTTTTGTAAATCACACGTGAGTCTCGTTGTAAGATGATTTCTGCGCTCAGATCTAGACTGGTTTCTATGCACGTTTGATAAATGAGGGCCATTATCTCAAGGAGGCCATGCTCTTTCCTTTACAGTAGAACCACCATAAAAAACATGTAGTTCTCTACAGAATGGAACAGTTGTACCACATTGAATATTTAAGGAACATCGCTGAAAGACATCCAATGCCTTCATACAAAGACAACTGTGAGAAACCATTGAATGAAGAATGACTTGTAGCTCAGTCTTAATTACAGGGATGCTTTGAAATGTGAAAGAATATAATACTATAAATGTTCCCATTTCACTTGTCCTTACATACGGGTTGATGGAGCCCTAGTTCCAGTGAAGTGTCAATGTAATGCTATAGCATATAAAAACAGATAAGAAAATTGTTCGCTTCCAACTTTGTGGCAACAGTTTGGGGAAGGCTCTAGCATGACTGTGCCCCTGTGCACAAAGCAGGGTCAATAAAGACTCGTTCGACATGTTTGGTGTGGAGGAACTTGCGTGCCTTGCACAGAGCCCTGGCCTCAACCGCACTGTACACCACACCAGTGCCTGACCTCACAAATTCTCTTTTAGTTGAATGGGCACAAATTCCCACAGACATACTTCAAAATCATGTGGAAAGCCTTCCTAGAAGACTGGCGGCTGTTATAACTGCAATGGAGGGGGGGGGGGGCAACTCCATACCAATGCCCATGTATTTGGAATGGGATGTCCAATAATCTCATAATGTATGGATACAATGGTCAGGTGTCCACAAAGCTTCAGCGTTATACTGTCCTAGAAACATCTGGAACACGATCCAGTAGTAATGTGTTCCCCCTTAAAGAACTGGAACAATCAGAGTAAAAAATAACTTTACTAGGAAAGATTTATTTTTTTAAGTGTAGAAAACTATGCATCAAAGGACTAATATTTAGTTGGACTAACACTCTTTGCTCCAACATTGTGAGTGTAAAACAAAGAGCAGTTCAATCAAGCAATTCACTCTGTTTATAATACAATTATCTACATTACAATGGTAGGTTTTATTATAATTACATATGCAAATTAACTGTAGATAAGTCAATTTTACATTAAATAAATCTTACATTATAAACTTGTTAAAGAGTGACTGAAATTTATATTGATTAGAGAGAGGACTAGCTATCTATATCTGTGAAAGCTGTGGGTGAGTCATCTTCCTGGTCTCTGAGGAATGATACTGAATAATACTTGGACGATTTTGTTACAAGTGAACCTCACACAATCTGTACAAAGAGGTTTCAGAGGCTATGAAGATATGGAGATACTTGGTATGGGGGAGTGTGATCATCAGGAAAGGACAAATATGCAAAACATATAGTTAAATGTTGTGTTCACTTATAACACATTATATATATAATATAATATAATTATATTAAATCCACTGTAAAGTAAATCCCTTTAGTCATTCATAACAACCACACAAATGTGTTATGTCATATAAAGGTGAAATTACTATGAAGTTGCTGTATTCATTAGATTCTGCATTTTCCAAATGTGCTCTATTTTGGTGTGGTTGTTGTGTAGCATTGTTAGTCCCAAATTATTGGGATACTAATAAAATAGGAATGCCAAACTACATGATGTATTCATGTAAGTTAGCAACATTCCCAAGCTTGCTACCTATTTATCTTGTTAGCTGTTTCTGCTATTCCAGGTGTAGACTGAACTAATTTCCAATTTAAAGACAAGCTTAAATACTACCTTTAATTTTTAAATAGTGTAACAATAAAAAAACATTTAGAAAAAAAAATCTCTTTCTCTCTCTGTGTGTCTCACTCTCTCATTACTATTGATTGGCAAACAACAACTTTCTGAAATGGAACTTCATTAAGATGAAAGATTAATTCCTTGCTTAATCACAGAAGAAAACTTGCGCTATATAAGATATTGTGCTGCTTTATTCAATCTACACTGTTGTCTTACAATATGTGTGAATATATGTGCGAACATGTTGGCTATGTTAAATAGGGAACAGACCATTTGGCCGGATGCCTTGATACACTCTTACTGTTCTGCAATGGTAATTATGGCAGCTATTTTACATTTAGTAAGAATCTCAGTCATTTGACAGAAATTGACTTTAGTTTTAGTCACATTTTGGTCATTAAGAGCATTTTTAGTTTTAGTCCAGCAAATACTACATGGCTAACAAATACTACATTTGACTTGGTTTAATCCTATTTTATGTTCCTACCACTGTAATCACATTAAATCCATGTCTTCTCTTTTTCTCAAGCCCAGGAATCCTAAACTTCATATTTGATATTTTCTCTCTTCTAACCTTAACTAAACCACCTAGGCTAATACAAGTATTTAAATATAGAGGAAGGAGATTGTGTAGGCAGGCATGATGTTACTTTAGTTGAAAGTAGCTGTTGCAAGTGTCAAAAATATTAGAGTTCTCAGTCAAGACATAAAATTACAGTACATGGCTTCGTGGCCTTTAGAATTAAATCCGACACAAATCATTGCTTCATTTTTTGTCACGCCAGTCAGATGCTGCCCCATAATAGTTAAACATGTTTAAGTAGTTTTTATCAGTGACATAGTGTAGTATGGCATGCATTAAGAGTCACTCTTGAGGTGTAAACCCTTCACCTCATTGACTTTAATAATTTGTCTTTCTCATGTTGCATTGTAGGTTAATTGGGTCCATGGTTAAAAAAAGTCAAGACACACATGATTGTATACTGTACATTTTTTTAGTCGATCATTAAACATTGTCTCGTCGTTTTCCGTCAATGAAAAATAATTTTGTCTTATATTATTTTCAAAGATCCGTTGTTGACTGAAAAAATGTTTTTGCTACAATTTTTGTTAAAGAGTCATATTCAAATATAATAAAACAATGTTTTTGACAATGTGCTGCCATAAATCTCAATTATGGTTTTTAATCATCATCAACAGATGATGGTATCTTTCAATTGCCCGAACCGATCAAACTCTATCATGTGTGCTTGCTGCTCAGAAGAAGCACTGCTAATTATTGGCTGTATGATTTGCATTAAATTATTTTTACAGCAGTGTAACTGTAACATTGTATGTACAATTTTATATAACAGTCTATATCAAATTATTCTCACTATTCCCCTTTCCTCTGGTCAAGCTGTTAAGTAACTGACTCTGCAAACTGAAGGAAAACAAAAGTCCCCACAGACCAAGCATTTTTTACTCCCTTCTCACTACATTTTCTTCTTCTATATCTGCTGCTAAAGCCACTTTCTACCACATGGCAAATCCATATTAATGGATTAATTAATTTCTCATTATTTGTTCTGAACTCTGTGGTTTTACGATTGCCTTGCTATTTATGGATTTGACACAGGTGAACAATAACTAGTTAAGTTGCCACTGAAAGTATAATCTTAGCTATGCAACAATACCTAAGAAAAAAAACATCATTACAATATAAACGATATTATGCAAATCCTGTAGCTACTGTGCAGTTAACAATGAATTATCAAAGGCTTTGAACCTAGAATTTAGCCCAAAATATTGCAGATATCTCAGAAGAGTTGTATAAGCCAAATTTACACTCACCGACCACTTCATTAGGTTGAACTGCTCTTTAACACAAATATCTAATCAGCCAATCACATGGAATAAAGTCAATGCATTTAGGCATGTAGACATGCTTAAGATGATCTGCTGAAATTCAAACCTAGCATCAGAATGGGGAAGTGACTTTGAACATGGCATGGCTGTTGGTGCCAGACAGGCTGGTTTGAGTATTTCAGAAAGTGGTGATCTAAGTGCTGATCTACTGGGATTTTCCTGCACAACCATCTCTAGGGTTTACACAGCATGGTCCAAAAAAGAGAAAATATCTAGTGAGCAGCAGTTCTCTGTGTGGAAATCCTTTGTTAATTGGTTCAAGCTACAAAAAGGCTACAGTAACTCAAATAACCACTCATTAGAACTAAGGTATGCAGAACACACAACACGTAGAACCTTGAAGCAGATGTGCTACAACAACAGACGACCACAACGGGCGCCACTACTGTCAATTAAGAACAGGAAACAACTGAGGCTACAATTTGCATGGGCCCACCAAAATTGGACAATCAAAGACATGGAAAAAAGTTGCCTGGTCTGATAAGTCTCGATTTATGCTGCTACTTTCAGATATTATGGTCAGAATTTGGCGTAAACAACATGAAAGCATGGAACTGTTCAGGCTGGTGGTAGTGGTGTAATGGTGTGGGGGTTATTTTCTTGGCACACCTTGGGCCCCTTAGCACCAACTGAGCATTATTTACATGCCACAGCCTACCTGAGTATTGTTGCTTAACATGTCCATCCCTTTATGACAACCAGCAGGATAACACGCCGTGTCGTGAAGCTCAAATCATCTCAAACTTTTTCCTTGAACATGACAATGACTCAAATGGCTTCCACATTCAAAGAAAGGTGATTTAAGCAATTTTGAGCGTGGCATGGTTGTTGGTGCCAGACGGGCCGGTCTGAGTATTTCACAATCTGCTCAGTTACTGGGATTTTCACGCACAACCATTTCTAGGGTTTACAAAAAATGGTGTGAAAAGGGAAAAACATCCAGTATGCGGCAGTCCTGTGGGCGAAAATGCCTTGTTGATGTTGGAGGTTAGAGGAGAATGGGCCGACTGCTTCAAGGTAATAGAGGAGCAACTTTGACTGAAATAACCCCTTGTTACAACCGGGGTATGCAGCAAAGCATTTGTGAAGCCACAACACACACAACCTTGAGGCAGATGGGCTACCACAGCAGAAGACCCCACCAGGTACCACTCATCTCCACTACAAATAGGAAAAAGAGGAGAGAAATATGTAGCCTGGTCTGATGAGTCTCGATTTCTGTTGAGACATTCAGATGGTAGAGTCAGAATTTGGCGTAAACAGAAAGAGAAAATCGATCCACCATGCCTTGTTACCACTGTGCAGGCTGGTGGTGGTGGTGTAATGGTGTGGGGGATGTTTTCTTGGCACACTTTAGGCCCCTTAGTGCCAATTGGGCATTGTTTCTGACCATGTCCATCCCTTTATGGCCACCATGTACCCATCCTCTAATGGCTACTTCCAGCAGGATAATGCACCATGTCACAAAGCTTGAATCATTTCAAATTTGTTTCTTGAACATGACAATGAGTTCACTGTACTAAAATGGCCCCCACAGTCACCAGATTTCAACCCAATAGAGCATCTTTGGGATGTGGTGGAACAGGAGCTTCATGCCCTGGATGTGCATCCCACAAATCTCCATCAACTGCAAGATGCCATCTTGTCAATATGGGCCAACATTTCTAAAGAATGCTTTCAGCACCTTGTTGAATCAATGCCACGTAGAATCAAGGCAGTTCTGAAAGCGAAAGGGGGTCAAACACAGTATTAGTATGGTGTTCCTAATAATCCTTTCGGTGAGTGTATATATTCATGTGTTTTTACATTGCATGACAAATACGATTTGGATATACTATGAACATACAGTTTTCCATTGGCCTTTATTAATGATGGGATATATTTTAACACTCTCATGAAAAGGTTACCTTGAATGCATTATGGATATGCAGTGAGTGGTTTATTTACATACATTTGAATGTTGCTTTTTGAGAAACATTAACTCTACTTTCCGTTTCTTTTAAAACCCAGCTCACAGCTCTGTGGAAGAATAAGTTCACTCACTAAAGGCTTCCCCAGCTGCACTATACCGCTGTCTGAGTCTATGAGTTTCACACAGTGGATAGACTGGCTTGAATACTGCTATGTTGCCAGCCATTTACTGACAGGCCTTAGTGCAGAATAAATGAGTGTAATTAACTTGGGCTGCTACAGTGTGGCCTAATTGACATGCTGGCACCTGGGCATTGGGTTCCACCGGAGAAAAGCAAGGCTATGAGAGCCCCACAGAGGAGGGCTGGATAGTGAGTCCAGAGCGGAGGACATGGAGGACGGAAGGCCGGTCCCTGACTGGAGCTGTTTTCTAGGCACAGTGCCATTCATCCACAATATAACTCACAGAGCACCTGGCCCCAGCCTGTTGCCTCTATCCTCCCTTAGCCCTTAGCCTCACAGCGATGACCTTGCCTGCCTGAAGGAAAATGTGCATTGCCCTGAAAACAGAGTGATTTCCTCTGCAGCAACAATACTGCAATGCACGTGTTTTGCTCCCTACTTGTATAGAGATGTGCTCTGCTCCGCTGTTTTTCCTCAAGCTTATTTCAAGGCCAAGACAAACAGCCATTGTCACTAGGTGCCACACAGAAATGTCGAATTCTGGGCATAAGGACATTATCTTTCCAGGAGATACTGAATGGACATAATCCCAAACAATATCTCTAAGTGTCACCAAGCAGTGTCCCAAAATAATGTTTTCTACCTGGTATACTTGGTATTACTGTTGTTATGGCAAGCTCTAGTGCAAAGTTACTATGGACACACACCAACGATCCCTATTTTTTTCCGGGTTTTGATTCTTACCTGAGTTTCAGGAAACATGTTGTTGAGGGCATGATGAATACTAAAACATTTATTAAAATATGTTCTATTAAAATATGTTCTCGGTCAAAGAAAACAGTTGGCAAATTTCATTTGTTTAGGTATACTGTCCATAAAACGCATAAGGGAATAACATTCACCTTTACGCAGATTACACTACTTTGTAGAAATATGGTCCCTTGTTAAACACTGTGCTAACTACCCTCCAACATATTAAGTGACATACTTAATCAACATACTTTCTGTGATCTGCAACTGCTCCGAAATTCTACTAAAACTAAATGCTTGCTTTGAATCAGATATTGCAATAGTAGACAGCATCCTGAGAAGAGAGTGGGCAGTATAACCACATACCTGGTTAGACTGCTCAATCTCTTTCCAGACCCATATTACCAGCCTCCAATCTAAAACAAAAATCAACAATCAGCTTCCTATTTCGTAGCAAGGCCTTCTTTACTCATGCTTCCAAACACACCCTTGTGAAAATTAAAATTTTACTAATTTTAGCCTTCAGGATTGCCTGTAACACTTTCCTTAAAAAATTGATGTAGTGTAGTCTATCAAAAGGCCATCCACTTTATTACCAACACCCCATAAAATAATCAACACTGTGACATTTTGCCCTCATAGATTGGCCTTTGCTGCATACTTAACACCAAAGCCAGGGGCGCTGTTTCTCAACACAAAAAACATGCGATTGCTATGGGCCCCCTGTTAATTAGTAGCAGGCTATAGCATAGGAATGAGTTTGATATTGGGGGGACCACATTGACTGTCTGTAACATTGGGGGAGGACATGTCCCCCCCACCCAGTCCCTAGCTAACCAAGCTATTTGTCAGTGGAAACTAGCAAAACAAAATGTGGGTATCATATTGAACTAAAAAACTAAAGAATATAATAGAATTAAAACAGGGACATTCTGCCTTCAGAAAATTTGTGTTACATTCTATAATCTGTCTATGTTCCTAAAACATTTTAATTAATTATTTGACGGTCTCCCTCATCAGTCAGCTCTCTCATTCAGGGCTAACATGGTCGAGCTATCGCAATTGCTACACAATAGGTTATATGGGTCAGTGCGGATTAATGCTTTTGATACTTTGAGAGATATCAACCTAGTGAGAGTGAGTCTTCTAAATTCATATTTCACAACATACCAACAGTCTATCAATTATTAACAATACACTTCTTAAACCATGCCACTGACTTTTATTATACAAAACATACACAAATTATAGAATGTCATTATTGTTCCGCTTTAAGTGCCTTGCCCAAGGACACCTCGACATTTGGCAAACTTCTGATAACAATTCTGACTCTGTAACTACTGAGCCATCAGACGCCCCTTGATGAAGATGGAAATATTTAACCTCCTGATATTGCAACCACTTCATCAGTGTGAAAAGAAGGAGCTGGTTTGGTGGTTAAATGAACCACACAAGTGCCCCTCACTATTCTGCATCTGTCCAAGTAGTTGCAGAGCTGCAGACAAGGCAGTGTCAGAGAGAATTGGACAAGAAAAATTGGGAGGGGAGAAAAAATGGGGGAAAATCACAAACAAAGTCAATAATAGTTAGTACCAGTCAATAACAAAAATAAATAAACATTTTCCAACATTTGCAATTGAACAGGATTTTGGCAGTCGCTGGTGTTTTGGGAATACAAAAAGTTGTCATGCTACAGGAGAAGGGGCCCCTAAACAGAGGGAAGTTGACAGGAATTCCAAGACTCAGGAAACAATTCGATATATAGGGCCCCTCGCAATGCAAACACTGTCAAAATTTGGGCTCACTCAGGCCTGGGCCCAGGACAACGTTCCTGGTTGTCCCCCACTGTCGGCATCCCTGCCTAAACAGTACTTTGATTGGGGCTACAAATTTGACAAACTTGCCATTGGCCAAAGCCACTGATAACAAATTTATCTACAAGTCCCTGCTAGGCAAATCCCAAATTTAACTGAATTCACTTGTCTAATGCAGTACCTACCTGTTCTCTAACAATGTAGTTCACTGTTCACACCTAAATTCTACACATTCCTTCCAGTTCTCTGCTGCCTACGGTATGACTGGAATTAAGAGATTCCCTTTAAATTTAAATATGCTAAAGCTCCAGTCCTCGACTTTCATGATTGCAAAAGTATTTTTCAGGCCCCCCATTTTTGTGAAGATGTGTAGTATATTGTTTATATTATATACACAATCTAAGTGGAATCATTATGTTATCTCAGTTAGCTTGAATCCCGATGGTGCTCTGTCACTGGTATGGCAGGGTATGGCAGCCATTTCCTTATGTAGCATCAGGGAGGGAGTCTCCACCAAAGTGTGGGACATATGGTTTCCTTAAGTGGAGGAAGTACGGTTGGCAGAACTGTCAATCAAACCAGAGCTGCACATACATCCAGTTTTTAGCTCGACAGCACCGATATACAGTACACAGGGTTTAACCCTTCAAGGTCTAAAAGGTTTTAGGTCCGCCTGGCATATAGTTGACTTTTTAGCCTCTAGAAAGCTCATACTTTGACCTATAGTGAAGTGCCTTATGGTTCTGGACTCAGCAGACCCATGGCTACAACATGGATGAATGAAATCCAACATCCTGGGTCATTGAATTTTATGTTTTATTAAATATTTATCCCAAAAAACTAAAGAATGTATGTATATTTTGTTGTTTTTAATCTGTAAAAGCATGTAAATTATAATGAATAAGAGTTTTTATTACTTATGTTCAAGCCCCCAGGGCTTCTGGACCAGTGTGCAAAGTTTGGAGGCCATACAAACAAGTCAACATCAAAATGCTATACTCATTTCTAACTAGATTTCTATACGTTTTTAAAACCCAGCTAAATTCCAACTCCAAAAATGGTTGTTTTATGCAGGATGATGTTCTATGTAATTGAAAAATGTGTTATTTTGTCATTTTCACTTCCTACTTCCTGTCTGTAATGTGTTTAGTAAAATAGGCGACCGTCTAAAAAACATGACCGACTTTGAGGCACCATAGCTTCGGCTGTGTCCATCACACAGGAATGAGCCACCACTTATTCGTTGCTAGCATGTAGGGATCGCGAGATAATCGCGGTTGACCACTTTGCAGGGTTAAAGCCTAGTGGTCTAATATCACAAACATAAGTAAGAAGTCTAAGATGCTCTCTGATTACTATACTTGTGAAGCTTTTGGGGCCACTCTATATGTCACAGCTCTAGCCATGGCGGAGGTGCCCTTTAATGACTGACCCTTATCAGGTGCTATTATTACCGGACATTAACTATTACATCATCAAAATCCAATAGATTGTCTTTGTACATCTTTTCATTTTGTTTTTGTAAATGTTATTTGTATCATTAAAACCTCTTGATTTCCTATCATTTCATCGTCTTTGCGACTACCTGCTGCTACTCCTTGCACACAACTCATTACACACTAGAAGGTGTATCTGTGCTTTGGGTCATTGTCCAGTTGCAAAAGCCAAACATTCTAGAGCTTCAATTGGTGGACAGATGGCCTTACATCCTCCTGCAAAATGTTTTCAAAAACCTGGGAATTCATGTTTCCATCAATGATAGTATGCTTTCCAGGTCTTGAGGCAGCAAACTATTCCCAAATCATGGTGCCTCCATCCGATTTAATGTTTGTACGCTTAGGCCTGTCGCAATATGCAATAAATCAATTAATTGCATGATAAATAAAAATGAGCTCAATCATTTTTATGGACGCAATAATTTCCATTTGCATGCTCGTTTGTTTTCCTCGTCTCTCTCTCTACCAAAGAGACTTTATTGTTTTGGTTGTGTGTGGTTTTTAATTTCCATGTTTTTGAATCTGTTTGGTTTTTATTCCAGTGCATTTTTTGTTAATAGAGACTGAGAGTTCATTTTCTTTATTGTTTTTGGTTGTTTTGTTCATTTATTGTGGATATTTAAAATGTTTTCCAGGTCCAGTGTTAAATATTCTCTAGAAAAAAAAGTGTATTGATCTTTGAAAAGGTGTACCTGCATTATTATGCCATTATCATTATATTATATCAATATTATAGTTTATCGCAACAATTTCTGGGACAATATATCGTCCAGCAAAAATTGTTATTGTGACAGGCCTAGGTACGCTGTGCCTATTTGTCCACACATAAGCTGTTTCCCAATGTCAAGGAAGGATCCTTCGAAGTAGGATTTTCAAGGATGCTACGTCATCAAAGTCCGTCGAAGTACTGTTCCAATGTCAAGGATCCTCCGAATTTCAACCAAGGACTGAGTCCTTCGTTCGGAGAATTTCCCATAGACGGTCAAGGATGCATATGTGTATCCG
>JACXGM010000059.1:87779-109301 GCA_016801145.1 Umbra pygmaea
AACTATTGAATTGCAGCGCCGAAAACGGACCTTTTCACTGACGTAATGACGCAATGACGTGCACTTGCTAGCCTGTTCCATTACGTTCCATTTACATGTTTTCCGAATACTAAGAAGGAGTATCGCCTAGCCTCTGAAGGACCTGACTTGGAAGGATCAGTCCTATCAAGAAAGGATCCTTGACATTGAGAAACAGCTATAGTCTTGTGTGTTCCTTTCCAAAAATCACCTTTGGTTTCATCTGTCCACAGAATATTTTGCAAGTAGCGCTGTGGAACATACAGGTGTTCTTTTGAAAACTTCAGACGTGCAACAATTTTTGTTTTGGACAGCAGTGGATTCTGCCATGGTGTCCTTTTATGAAACCCATTCTTGCTTAGTGTTTTATGCTATTGTAGAGTTGTAAACAGATAGGTTACGATGTAAGCCTTTAGCGATACTAAGATTCTTCTGAACCTCATTGAGCATTCTGTGCTGTGCTTTTGCAGTCATTTTTGCAGCACAGCTACTACTAGTGAGGGTGGTAACAGTGCAGAAATTTTGTAACCCTTTCCATCATGCAATAATTCTTAATCTTAGGTTTTATGAATTCTCTTTTGTTCGCTGCATGTTTTACATCAGGTAACATTTCTCGTGATTTGCAAACTCACAAAGTCGAGGTGGCATCCGACAAAAAGGAACAAAGCTGCAATAACAGAAAAACAACACTCTGTCACGCTTACGCTGAATCTGTCTGTCATGGATCAGTTTCTGAATATGTTTTAAAAAACATAATTCTAGAATGTAATTAACAGGATGTTATGCCCCCTTGTGACTGTATGTTAACGCGTTGTGCCACGGTTTGCGGGCTGCTCCTTGGAACAATTGTGAACTATAGCAGTGGTCACGGTGTACTGTAGGTAGAGGCAAGAAGGAGTTGCAGGAATCAAACAACTGTTTTAATAGAGATTATACAGTACAACACGACAAGACACAATTGCACACAATACAAGAGTATGGTAATATCAAACCAAAAATATGAAGCAGTCATGCAATAAGAATGGTGAGAAAAACTGAAGCATGTACAATGACCAAGTAATGATAAAAATGACATTGAAAATGATAGGCAAGAACACAGGAAACAGGGAGAGCTATATGCACATAATGATTATGACAATGGGATCCAGGTGTGAGTGACTGATGAGACAAGTCAGGGATTGGATAATGAAGAAGGATGGTGGGTCTGTGGCTATGGAAACCACTGATGCTGTGTGTTAGTGCGGAGTGGGGGGCGTGGCAGGCGTGACAGCGGATCATGAATGATATCACGTCTTGACGACAACATCCACAGACCTGTGTCACGATGCTGACAACTTTAAAGGTTGAAAAACAAAGTATTTGGGTCATTTCACAAGCTCTATTTGTGCCTGGATGTTTCACAGATTACCAAAGGGTGCTCAGAATGGCAACACAATTATGGGGTGAAAAATGTATTTATAACAATCTTAAGAGGTTTTAACATAGCAATTAGATAAAACAAATGTAGCCTAGCAACCTTAAATCCTGAACTTTCCATCCAGAATTGGAAAGAATAGGGCACAACTGTGAGTCTGTCTAACACATGCCATCCTCAAATATGGAGTATCTGGGCAAGAAGGACACTAATGTAGTCAGGGAAGACACCGGGAGGACACCGACAGGACACCGGGAGGACACCAAGGGGCCTATAGCAACACCAAAGGAGTTACAGTCGTCCACGCCTGAGCTGACAGATATTGTGCGTACTGCAATAATAGCATGGTTGCTTCAAAAATGGCATTCATGGAAGCCTTTGTTGAAAATAACTCTCATCAAATATCAGCTAGTTTGCAAGAAGGCACGTGGGAGAATCTAGTTGGAAGAAGAAGAGCATTTTGGCCTCAACCCGAAGCGATATGTTTGGCAAGCCAAACACTGCACAACACTGAATGACATCCATATTACGAAGCACGGTGGAGGCAGCATGCCGATGTGAAGATGCTTTTGTGCACCAGGGCCTGGAAAGCTTGTAACGATAGAGGACACAATGGATGAAGCAAAGTAAACGGCAAGAGAATCTGGAGAAGATTGATCTTCCCGCAGGACAATGGCCCCTAACGTACAGACAAAGCCAAACTTTGAATGTCCTGGAGTGGCCCAGTCAAAGCCCAGACTGCAATCCAATTGAGAATAAGTTGAAAATTGTCCCACATCTAACTTAAAAGACGAATTGCTGTGTCCAGCTGGTAGACACTTATACAATCATGCCTGTAATTGTTGCTATAATTGTTTCTATAAAATAGTGACTAATCAGGAGACTACATATGCAATTAATGTAGAACAAGTTGTAGATCTTACTTTTCACTTTCAGATTTTTGATTATTTATTGTTGATCAGTAGCAAATACTATTTAGTAAATAATTTTGATTAAATGTTATAACTCAATAAAATGTGGAATAGTTCATATTGGGTGAATCAGTTTTAGAGTCTGTATACATCAGAGAGAGCAGCCAACACTGCACATGATAATATTTTAATTCCAAATTTTTTTGTGCAATTTGTTCAAGGGATTTTACATCTTAACTACTTCAGCTATTGATAATAACATCGGTGTTGTTGTGTGTCACTAACTAGCCACTGAATGAACTTAGCCAATAAATCGGTCCAGAAAGATCACTGCATTGTGTTGGTTTGGTAGTTGATTTGAGTCTCCGCTGATTTCAAAAAAGGTTTCTTGATGCTTTTAAACTCTAAACGTGAAATACAAATATTTTTGCCAAATAGAGTATATTCTTCTCAAAAGTAGCCTATTTGTTATTTAAGAGGTTTGTATTGGGTGAATTGTGACTTTAAAGTTGGAATCTTGGAACCGGATAGATTTTTCTCAACTCACTATGCTTTCCGTGCCTCCATTGGATCTGTGTGTTGGATGTGTATGCATATTCAGGGACAGCGGATTTGACCGGATCTTTCTCTCATTCTCTCTCGCTGTCTCTTTCTGTCTCCTCTCTATCAATAACCCACTCACTCTCTCCTTCACTATACCACTGTCATTTCTCTATTTCTCTCCATGCCTCTCTCCATGTCTGTGCCTCCTTCCACTCTGCCTTTGCTTTTCTTCCTCCTCCATGTTTGCAGACTTTCCCCCAGACTCGTCTGAATCTTCTCTGCTTCCTTCCAGCTAATCCTCCCACGGTAGCGACTCACATTACACCATTCTTCACTTTAATGCACTAATAGCATTAATACCTCTTTTTGCTTCTTCGGCTGCAATAAACACAGCTTACATCTTAAGAAAGCTGCTTAAGAGCAATTGACAAAGGTAGTCTACCATAACAGATATGGCAAGGGAGAAGACACCCGTAAAGATTCATTGTGGGGGAGTAATCGACTGTTTTAATACATTATCATTCTCTCTCTGCATGGAGCAATTTGTAAACAGACACTGGAATCCATCGAAAGAAAAAAATTAACAATCCAAGAAAGGTTATCTCCTTCATTGTGAGGAGGATATTACAACAACATTGCAGATTTCACCTTCTGTGTCATCCCAAGTTTCACCAGAATTGACAAAGAAAGTCGGGTCATTCTGAAAATGGCAGGGTGCTCTAGAATCAATATATGTTTTTATAGTAAAACCACTAAACCAACGAGTATGAGTATTGTCAGTTTTGGAGAAGGAAAGAAAATCCTCCCCCTGCATTATTCAATAGATCTCCTCTAAATAACAGCAGCTCAGGATTGTTTGACATCCCAGATGAATAATTAAGAGGTGACCTTTTCTTCCCATTAAAGGTGATGGACCAATTAAGCACATCCACTTCCTGGATGAGGCCAAGACTGCCTTCCAAATGGCAAACTATTCTGGGCTCTGGTCAAAACTAGTGCACTAAATATGAAATTAGGTTACATTAAGGACACATATTTTGACTCAGTGCTAAATATTAACCTATTCCTAAGCAAATAGCCAGAAGTTTAAATATATAGACTCAGGTGTTGGAACTTATTTTTGCATAAACATTTTAAATTTTAGAGAATGAACTAATAAAGTACATTTTAAATATTCTATTGCACTATTGTAAGGCGTTGGTGTACCACTTGGACAATAGTGAAAATGGGACACAATAAGGGTTTGAATAACTAGTACCTTTGATCATGGTGAAGAAAATGCTATTTTGTTTATAACAGACATACTTCTGTCTTTCTACTAAATGATCTAATACTCTTTGTTATACTGTATGGCCTGACTATGATAACAGACCTTACAATGTTAGTCGTAATTGATCTACTACTCTGTGTTATATGACCTGAATATGATAACAGAACTTACAATGTAAAAAAAGGTACTGCACTAAACATCTTAAACACAAAGATATTTTACACCGGCACAGCACAGATATTGTTTCAAACTGAAACAGTGAATTAAAGTGGTTTATGTGTATTGGTTAACATAACATCTTTTCACAATCTTAACGTCTTTCTCTAAAGTCTTTCTGTAGTATCTGAGGTGTTACTATAGCTGCCCTATAACTGGAAATGAGAAGTCCTAAACTTGCCAATCTGACTTTGTGAGTGTCCTTTCAATATGAGTGTGGGGGAGAAGTAACCTTTACTAGCAGGCAATTAAGATATGCACATATATAACTATGCATACTGAGACCGCCACTGATGTGTTGAATGAAACAGGGAAGGACAGACTGACAGAATGATGAATGTTAAATATGTTTAGATGTAATTCCATCTCCACTCTTTCAAAAATACAGTGGAATGTTTGCATTCTAGGACTTGTTCAATTAAAAAAAAAATCTAAATCTCCCATTTTGGGCTGGTTGAGTAGGCCAATATGTTGTTTATATATGCATAATCTGATAGAAACATGATCGAACTTAAATTAGCCATGACAAGTTTTAATGGAATATTTTTCAAGTGCATTTCTTATTAATTCAGCAGGATTCCAGTCTAGAAAATATTAAAATGTTGCATAAGATTACATCTTAGATACTAAAAACTATCTTCTGTTAAAATCGTGCCTGCATTGCAGTTTCACCCTGTTCATTCATGCAAGTATTTATGCCGGTATTTCTGATAATGTGAGATGCAATGTCAAACTATATTTTTTTTATTTCGCTATAAAGGATAGCTAGAAAATAGCAAGTTTGGAATTCCAATTAGGTTTAGCTAGAGTGATAGCTAGCTAAAAGTATTAGCAACAGGGACTAAAACATGAAAGTAGGCACATCCGGACAGATCACGACATTATAAGCAAAACGTAGTTTTAAGATGCAATTGTTTTCTTTTTGGTTTTACCATGTAGTACTGAAAACTTCAAAACCACATTTGCATGTGGTAAAATATTCCTTTAAGATATGGGACACAAGTTGACGAACAGATTGCTGTACAAAATCTTATGAAGTAAAAGACAACCTGTAAACTATGAAAGCTTTCAAAATGAACAAAATGAATATCATAAAGAACCATAAACAGTGAAAACAAAATTATAATAAAAAAAAATTTGTTGTGACCACCCTTGGTTCCAAGCATCTGGGAGAACGTTCACATCCTAAATGGTGTTGAGATCAAAGGTTCTGTGGAGGCCATAGCATTTGTTGCAGAACTTATTGTGCTTCTTTTCCCTAAAGATAGTCCTTCATCACCTTGGCTCAACCGTACATCTCAGAATTTCTCCCAAATTACGTTATCAGAAAACTATTTTAAAAACCTGAATTACGTTATATGCCAACATATTTAGTTTTTTTACGTTTGAACTGCACGTTTCGTTATTAGGCTATATTTGTACTTCAGTTACGTTGCGTACATTTCGTTTAGCGGATTTGTGCGAGAACATTCCACACATTCCATAGCGTTCGAAATTATATTGCAACATTCACCGTTAAGGTTAGGTAGGAGGATACTAACGGTTAAGGTTAGGCATGAGGTTACTAACGGTTAAGGTTAGATATGATGTTACTGAGGTTAAAGTTAGAATTAAGGTTAGGGTTAACATTACAAAAACAGATAATCGCGTGTCTGCATGACGCAAGCAATGTAGAACAAAACACACACAAAGTGCCGGTCTGGATTTGAACTCGCGAACACTGGCATGCAAGTCGCGGATTTATACGCCCGTCCACCATCCAAAAACTTCGCAATTTACATGCTACGTCATGATCTTCATATGTTCATATTTAACGTTATTCGAGTGTTCAATTTAGTTCCCAACAAACGTAATTGACCCTCTTATACGTTCATATTTCACATATTTCAGTTTTACAAAATAGTTCCCTCAGAACGTATTTCATGTGATTTAGGGCTGCCTTGGCTGTGTATTTTATTGTTGTGCTGTAGAATAAAGTTGCGACCAATCAGATGCCATCATGATGATATTGCGTGATGGTTCTAGGGGGCCTTAGAAGTTTGCACAGAGTTGTAGATTACACATTTTTCAGGGGGCCTTTTTTTTCAAAAGCGGCTACAAATTACAGACTGCAAATAAAAATAGTCTACATCAGGGGTAGGCCACTCCGGTCCTGGAGGGCCGAAACACTTCAGGTTTTTTATTTTACCTAGTAGTTAATTGCAATCACCTGCTTTCTCAGGTTCAAACCACTCCCTTATCTGAAAGAGAAACCAAAAATCTGAAGTGTTTCGGCCCTTCAGGACCGGAGTTGCCTACCCCTGGTCTACATGCTAAAGGTTAATCTTCCCACATTATTGACCAGTGACTAAATCTAGAGAAGTCACCTTCGATGTAATATAAATTGCATTAAATGTATGTTGATTTCTGTTTGCGCAAAATATTAATAACCTACAGTACATGATTATTGTTTTTTGATGTGTTGCCTAATACACCAGTGCATTTTTCCTCATTCAGTGAACTCAACTGGTGTCTTCAGCAAAGATGTGGGTGTTGCCTAGTGATAGAGCACAGATTCTTAGCTCAGAATGACGCTCCGTGTTCGAGGGAGCACATATTTATAGCCAGGTGAGGAATAATTCATTGTGATCAGAGTGCAGATCATGCTCTTATTTCACAGAGCAGATGTGGCGGAATGAAAAGAGGAGGGTTCTTTTCTCTCTCTCCTTTGCTCTGGTCTCTAGCGGCCTGCCAAATGGAAACGGAAGGTTATTTCTTTAAAGCAACCCGGTTTGACGTCATGTTCTAGCTCCTGGTCCTCCTTGGCTTCTCAGGTGGCTCTTCTTTAAAAAGAGAGAGACCTTGAAGATGTCACACAAACCACTACCTACGCACAGATCTACAATCATCTATTAGACTCAAGAGAGATCAGAACTCCCCGTCCTGAATCTGAGGCCACCTGGTGAGCAACATATCTAACATCAACAACCTCCCCTGGATTCCATACATACATAATTGTATTATTCTAAATCCTATAGCATAAAAAACAGCAGTTTGAGCTTGGAAACCAAATGTTAACGTAAGTAAATTATCCCTAATGTCCTGACAGAGTCAGTAACAGGTGGAATGATTAATGCTCCTGACAAGCACAGGCACATGCCTACACATGAGCTCGCTCATTCAAATGCTGTATCCATCCCACTTTCTCTCCTCCTGGAACTCACGGCCGCTCTCACGTTCGCTCTGGCAGTAAGGCATGCCTAGGACCCAGCATGAATTGGACCGCTCCTTTCCTCCATTCCTCTGAGCTGTTGGTCACTGCAGAGCCATCTGGAGTGCTATGTCACAGCTCCACTGGGCTACCGCCAGGCACTGAGGCTCACAGTATGAACGCACCATCTTCAAGCACAATTTGTACGAGTCAAAAGCTCTGCCGAGTCCAATGACCCCGGCCGCTTACAGAAGCCATTCCATCCAGTCACATGGACAGCATTGCTAGTTTCAAATTTTTACTAGTAAAGCAAATTTTTTAAGGATTTGGGGGACATATTGATATTACAGTCAAATGTCTCAAGCCACACGCCTCTTTTTGCCATCCTTAGGGTCTATTTCAGAAGGGAATAGTCTATTTGTCTGTTTATTGTAAACAATATTCATACAAGTACAACATTTCATATGGTGCAAAGTTTTGGTAGAAAACATTGCCAGCTGTGTTTAATATTCTAGATTACATCAATCAGGAGTAAGACTAGATACACTTTAGAAATAAGCCATGGTGAATTTTGTTGGAAGATTTCATGTGGACAGTTACAAATCCTCTTTTAGACTGTAAAATAAAAAGTGTTGGTTGGATAGAATAATCTAATGATCATTTGTTGAATTTGGTTCAAAGGTATACTGTATGCATGTGTTTTAGTTTATTTCAAACATTATTATTTAATCAATATGATTTCAACGTATAATGTATAATTTCCAAGACTACTATTTTTGAAAATGTACATTGGACTAACTAACGTTCCAAGATCAAATCCTAATTTCTGAGGCAGTGAAGGGGCTATCTTCCCTGTGTAGGGTTCCATCTTTCAGATAGGATGTTAAACAGGTGTCCTGACTCTCTGTGGTCATTAAATATCCCATGGCACTCATCGTAAGAGTAGTGGTGTTAACCCGGTGTCCTCGCCAAATTTCTAAGCTAGCCCATATAATCATGACAACCTAATCATCCCCAGATTTCATTTAATTAATCCCATCTACTTCCCCTGTAACTATTTCCCAGGTCATTGCTGAAAATGTGAATAATGTTCTCAGTAAACTTGAATGGTAAAATAAAAAAGTCAAGTTTCTTACCCCGTTGTGCAGCAATTACATTAGAACTAATGTAAAAGAAGAGAACCCACACACACGTGTATGCTTTACCACATATCTTTATTTGAATTTAAAATGACAACGTTTTGATTTATAAAGATCTACGTCAGGTCTTGTTGCTGCTCTGTGCCACACCCCTATATATAGACAGAGACATGGGACACATGTCAATTAGAACACTATAATCCCCCAAATGAAATTCTGTGCCGGTTCTCTTAGGATTAGGTTTGTTTGATCTAACCCAATCTCTTTAACCATTTATTTTACACTAAAACAACATTGCAAATGTTTGCTATATGTACTACATGTACAATAAACTGAGTGGCTTTCACAAAGGCCTTTATTTATAGGCCAAAATATCTGCTGAGCACAGGCTTGTACCCCAGCCACCAGGGTCTACATGTGATCTGGAATTGGGAGTTTAGACCACTACACCATTTTTGGTACAGATAACAACTAGAAGAGCACCTAGAAAGTGAAATGTTATGTATTTTGGAATACATTACATTAAAATTAATGGACTGAATGCAAGATATCTAAATGAGATATGAATAACAGGTTGAAGCCCAGTAGTCTACGCCGCGTTCCAAATTATTATACAAATTGGAATAACATATTTTGTACCATCAAACTCATGGATGGTATTGTGTCTCCGGGCTCTTTGGAGCACTGAAATCAATCTCAGAGAACTGTGATAATTAGTTTGCCAGGTGAGCCCAATTAAAGGAAAACTACTTAAGGATGTTCACATTATTAAGCAGGCCACAGGTTTCAAGCAATATGGGCAAGAAAAAGGATCTCTCTTCTGCGGAATAGCGTCAAATAGTGCAATGCCTTGGACAAGATATGGAATCATTAGATATTTAATGAAAACGTAAGTGTGCTCATCGTACTGTGAAGGGATTTGTGGCTGATTCAGAGCATAGACAGGTCTGTGCAGATAAAGGCATGAGGAAGGTTACTGCCAGACAAATCCATCGGATTAAGAGAGCAGCTGCTAAAATGCCATTACAAAGCTGCAAACAGGTATTTGAAGCTGCTGGTGCCTCTGGAGTATCGCGAACCTCAAGGTGAAGGATCCTCCAGAGGCTTGCAATTGTGCATAAACCTACTAGTCGGCCACCCCTAACTAATGCTCACAAGCAGAAACGGTTGCAGTGGGCCCAGAAATACATGAAGACAAATTTTCAAACAGTCTTGTTTACTGATGATTGCCGTGCAACCCTGGATGGTCCAGATGGATGGAGTAGTGGATGGTTGGTGGATGGCCACCATGTCCTAATAATAAGGCTGCGACGTCAGCAAGGAGCTGGCGGAGTCAGGTTTTGGGCCGGAATCATGGGGAGAGAACTGGTAGGCCCCTTTAGGGTCCCTGAAGTTTTGAAAAGTATATAGAGTATATAAAGTATTTAGAGAGTTTATTTTGCCTTTTAGCAAAAGCATCTTCATGCTTGACAATCTCATGCTGTAAAAGAATACCTCTGTGTCATTGGCTGCTATTGGCATTAAGGGATTGAAACTCTTGAGAACCTTTGGAGCATTCCCAAGCAAAAGATCTATGAAGGTGGGAGGCAGTTCGCATCAAAGAAGCAGCTCTGGGAGGTTATTCTGACATCCTGCAAAGACATTTAAGCAGAAACTCTCCACACTGTAAAAAATAGAAATGTCCCCAATCCAGTTTATATGATTTGCTGAATCATTAACATGAACAAATGTAATGACTATACAAGAATAAAGAAAAGCATGTTACACCAACAGTTTGACTCACAAATGTAACCAAACATGCATTTGTGAGTAAACTGAACGTGGAATTTGTAGTTCCCAAGCTGTGGCGCCACAGTAGTCGGAAGGTTGCCGTTTCGATTCCCGACTGTGCCAAATGTCATTGTGTCCTTGGTCAAGGTAATTTACCCTAAGTTGCTCTGTGTTTACTGAAAGTTGCTCTGTGTTTACTGAAAGTTGCTCTGGAAAAGATTGTCAGCTAAATTACTTAAATGTAAGACTGTGTGACATTTGGGCTTGGAAATGTAAGTTACTTTGATTCTTGATATTGCATTCTAGTTATCAGGTGATTTTGATCACATCACTGTTAACTCAACAAACAATCTTACGTTGGCAGAATTATGAATTTTAAGTTGTGCCCACTGGTAGAATGAACAATTGTTTGTAAAGATTACAGCGTTTTTGCAGTTTGGAAAACACCTAAAACTTTGTTGGGAAAACACAAAGATGTTAATGCATAAGGTTGCGATGGAATTCTCGCAAGCTTTTATTTTTTACAGTGCATAAACTCACAAGTTCAATGGATGCAAGAATTGTGAAGGTGATATCAAATTAATTACTTTTCCATGGAACTATCTTGTAAAACCCAATTACGTGAAATGACCACATCGTTTGCACACCGCACAGCTCCTCACAGCTTCGCACTGCTTTACATGGTTATGATCTGTCAGGGTTGTGTTTCTGTGGTTGAGTTTTGTGATTGGATCTAGCTTAATTTGCAGGAAAAAGGACAGGTGAAGATTTTAAGGCAGCAAATAGGGGTGTAGAATTTTGCTGGTGAGAAGGCCACTACCTCGTTCTGAAACTGCGTTTATAAGGCAACATTTTTTAATTAATTTCTTAATATGTTTTAAATATGAAAAAAGGGATTCATATAAGATAATATTTCTTTACACTATGTCATGTTTTGTTACACACAAAAGAAATGCCTAAAAATCATGACAGTTACAGTATCAAAGACGGACCTGTGATTGCCGCAATTCCTGTTGAAGTGCGAAAGTAAGAAATAAAATAATATAAATCATTGTACCAATACTATTTTGATGTAATGATTGTATAAGTGCATGAAATGTTTTTATTTTAATTTGAATCCTCAAGGAAATGTGTCAATTCAAGTAAAGAAACCAAGAAACATTGGCTGTTGATTTTCTCTGTTTGTAAACCATCTACAAACTTCCCACCGTCCTGGAGGAGTACTATATATTTTTTACTCAATAAACCGGTATAATGCTCTACCCAGTGGGAAGTTTGTAGATGGGTAAACCATCCATGCCATGATGGGTGCAGTGTGGCGCTGTAATTGGAAAGAGCCTTAAAGCTGTAGCGCGGAACTTTAGTCTCCCCCTTCTGGCAGTGAGAGTAATTACACAAACACAGTTGACATAAGTTTATGACATATGCATGCGCATAGATCGCTTTCTTTTTAGACTGTAATCCTTCGTCTGAATGCCAAGTTACTTTTTCATCTGGAAAATCCTTAATTTTTTTAGACACTTTTAGATTTTTTCCACAGTAGGCTCTGCCATACTCCTAGTTGCTGTAATGTTAGCCTACTCATTCCTTCGCAACTGCTGATCCCCTGTTCAGCTCTGGTAAACCAATCACTGCTGGTTTACATAAAACGCATCACTACTGGTGCGCCAGCGCGGGAATGTTGCCACAGACACCAAATTTAAAAACTCTGTATAATGTCTAATACAGAGAGATTGACCTGGCGGCGATAGGCTTAATCAGCATTACGTGAACTGGTTTGGTTAGGGCTTGAATGTAACGGACGTTCATTTAAATGTACAAGTTCCACAATACAGCTTTAAGTAGCTGACATTCATGATGGTGTTTGTGATTTCAAATGTAGTTGGAAGCAATGTGTCTTTCTCTTTTCCAGTGTGATGCATATTTGTTTGTCCTTCTGATTTTGTTTTTAGATTAACCCTGAACTTAATCCTAACCTTAACCTCAGTAACGTCATGCCTAATTTAGACATCAGTAACGTCATGCCTACCCTTGAATACAGTAATGTGATGCCTAAAGTTTACCTTAAATGTTGTAATCTAATTCGAATCGCTATTGAATTGTATTGACCATGACTGCCTGAAGCCACGACATAATAGTAAAATGTAGTAAAATGATAGTAAAAAAAGGTGCAATTTAATAGAAGGACCAATTTACCCTAGTAGTATAACGTGATGGTAAAACAAAAGAATATTGACATATTTTGGCATATAACATAAATCATGTTTTCAAAATATTTTTCGGAGAATGTAATTCCAAAGCATTCCTGAGATGTACGGTGGAAATTTGCTGTCACTCATTGTTATGCCTGATAAAGTTTCTGTTAGAGATTGTCTTTTTTATTAGTTTTAGTTATATTAAATTCCTCCCATTCCTCCAAATTGTGAGGAACACATTTATTGTCACAGTGCTGTCAGCCTTGGCAATCTGGGTATAATGATTACTGTATTTAAAAAAGTTTATTCTAGTTTTCCATAAACCAAGGGATATAACATATTCCCTGTACTCAGGTATTGTAGAACCATTGTTTGAAGTTGAATTGCAGTTATCTACTGCTATGCACGTCAGAAAAGTGTCAACATCCACAATCATAACACATTCAAATCGAAATGTTATAATAATAATATGCAACTATAGATGCTGTTGCTGACATCTTAATTAGTATTAACTTGTTTTGCATGTGTTTATACATTCTTATCATTGTGAAATAATAAATATAAAAATGTATTTCACAACTCCTAAATATACTTTTACTGTATACAGTAGTGTTTAATCGGATTTTAACACCAGAACAGCCAACACTCATAGTGTCCTTCTGTTACATGCAGGTGCATACTAGTTAGTTAATTAACACAGGTTGTCTGTCTTCCTTCTGTCTTCCATAATCACTGTAACATAGAAATATGGCCATGTTGGAACATAATCCAAACCTTTTACAAGTTTATAGTTATTTATGAAACTTTTGTATTCAGAATATATCTTCTAGCTGATATGAATAGGGGCCTTAACTTATCTTTCCAAAATGGTGTTGCAAGCAACGTGTGGTAATGTCCACACTTCAACTGTTTGCAGTCCTTATATTTTTTAAATAATCACTGTAGTTAATCACTGAATTTATTTAATGACAATAACTAAAACGTACATTATTATTTATTTACTTCACCTTACTTTAACCAGGTAATCCGATTGAGAACTGCTTCCCCTTTGCAATTCTGACTTGTCCATAAAAAGCAAAGAATAATAAAAATATAATATGGACCTATATACATTTACATTTTTATTATACCTTTATTTTACCAGGAGAGTTGTGTGAGAACAGTTTCTCATTTCCAGCAACGTCTTCGGAAGAAGTGGGCGAAGAGGGAAGTAATGAGCCAATTATAAGCTGGTGATTAGGATACCATGATAGTATGAGGGCCAGATTAGAGAATTCTCCAGGACACCAGGCTTAACACCGCTACTCTTACGAATAGTGCCATGAGATCTTTAGTGACCACAGTGAGTCAGGACACCCATTTAACATTCCATTCGAAAGACAGCGGTCCCGATCACTGCCCTGGGGCATTGGGAATGATGGAAAGACCAGAAAGAGGAGTGCCCCCTACTGGCCTTTCAACACCACTTCCATAAGCATTGGTTTCCCATCCTCGGATCGACCAGGCCGGACCCTGCTTACCTTTACAAGCAAACTTGCATTGGAATACAAGATGCTATGCTGCTGGCATAAATACATATGTAAGCATTGATTTCCTTTGCACTTGTCACTTTAAATGCTAAGGCTGATGATGTGGGCATTAGGAAACAAAATTACAAGATAATTTACAATAGACACCACTACTAACTTATGCAGGGCTAATTGGAATCTACTACACAAAGTAAAACAATATGTGTCTAATTAGCTCCAATCCAATACTTTAAAATAGGCTATGAAACCTAAAAAGTAAATGTATGTAGTTTGGAGTTGTGAACAGGGTTACCCCCCAAAATAATAAACTTTTACTTTACTTTTCTTGAAATTACATTGAAATTGGCCTTTACTGCTATGGTGCACAGAAACACACTGTAAAACACAATAGCATGGCTGAACAAAACAATAATTTGTTTGGAAGTGCATTTCCAACTGAAAAATATAAAAATCATTTGAAAAAATTAATTGTACAGCAAATATACAATGATCCTTATGTTCCATTGAATAACTACTGTTAATTTGTGTCAGATTCTAAGGTGTCATTCCCGAAGTTCAGGTTTGTGACAAGACAGCTTCAGGATAAATACACTGGCAAAAATTAACTAATTCACAAGTAGCTCTGCTGGTGGAAGACAAGCCTGTTCCCAGCTCAGAAAATTTAACAGAAATTTATAGCTCAAATCATCTGGGTTCCTTAGCAGATCCTTCCGCATTGATCAAACACTGCATTCATACAGGAATATATTATATTGCCACATTCACACAAGTTAAGGAAACAGTGAAAGAAAAATCAATGTGTCAACCACCATCACACACCGAGCTACTTAATGTGATCATCACGTCATGCTGTTTTGCAAACAATGACAATATGCTTTGAACATTATACTGTATGTTTACAAGATATCTGCAACTGCACTGGACAGCAGCTGTCCACTTTCCCTCACCATAAACAACCAGATTTGTGGTGATTTTTGTTATTTATTGTGATGAATATCATATGGTGCTGTTCTTGAGAATAAAAGGGCTGAACCCTCAACAGCATATTTACATTTGTGGGACAGAATTGCAATTCCAGTCATAAAAGTTAAGAACTCCTACACTAGCATTTTGTGTCTACTAATGGGTGATAGTCAGTGCCACAATTAAAAGGCAAGTGAGAGGTGGGGTATTCTTAGGTAATGGACCCAGAATTGTAAGATGTATACAAAGACTATTTGCTGTATTGCCCCCTTGGCATCCCCTCTACCCTACCAAAACATAACTGAAGGTTGTTTGAATATTTAAATTTACAGTGGGAAATATCAGATCATACATGTAACATTTGATCTGGCAGAAGTTGCACACATGAGGAATTCTGTTTTTCTTATATAAAAATTGATAAATTACCTAATGACTGGGAATGTAAGGACAGTATTTTAATACCAATCAAATTATCTAAATGACAGACTTCTAGTTACTTTCAAACTGCTAGTCTGATATCAATAAAATATAGCCTGTTTTTCAACCTATTTTTTTCACGTGATTGTATTCGAAATATTGTGATAGACCTGTTCCTGCTGAATACTGTTTAAAGACATGCAATCCAAATGGCTTCACAAAAATATTTAATTAATTAGGATGCTGATGCAGTTTATACATTTCTATGAAATTTGAACTCCAATTAATTACAAATGAATAATAGTTTTCCTTCTGAAAAATTGTAATTATGTTAAAACAGCTTTTCCATGTGGAATGGAATGGAATTGGTATGCCCTGTGTATACCAAACTTTAGAAATATTATTGCTAGTAGACCCTCAATTGGCTAGGTAATTCAGATAATATTATACACAACTGGAAAATAGCAACCATTCTGAATCAGTTTGAAAAGGTTTAAGGTATTTTTTGTTGTTGTCCTATTTATGTGTTGACCACAGCAATGAATATAAGTTAATTGAAATTAACAGTTCATTTGAGAGGTAACATAATTTTGAACTTCGAAAAGTAAGACTTTAATTTCACAGTTACATTAAACACATTGATGAATGTATCCATTATATTTTCCATATTCAAAACCTAATAAGAATGCCCTTCCATGCTAATTATTTGAAGTCAGTTTACTTAGCCTACATACATCCAAACCGAGATGTGTAAAACACCATTTGAGTAATGGAAAGTTTACCCTATGGAACATAAATGGATAATTAGATTGAACACAATAACGGGTCAATTCACTAGCAATTTATAATGTAAGCTTGATATGGCCGTATAGTCTACAAGGTGCAACTGGGTATATGACTGAGGGAAATAAAAGGAGGTCACTTATGTTCAAACTTTGGGAGAAGAGAACCACTGCAAATTAAGACAAAGTCTACCATCTAATTGAAAAATCAATAAAGTTCTTTATGTAAGATACCAGAGAGCAGAATATACTGTACAGTATACTTTTTTTTCCTAAAAGCATCTCTCTACTGTACTAGGTTGTTGTTGGCTTATACAGTATGCCACCTCTAAAAATCTGTTGATGAAACTAAATTATTATAAGTCAAAGTTATGCTTATTATTAGTTATTGCAAAAAAAATAGGGTATAAGAAAAAGTTTCAAGTTCCTATGGACATGGACCGAATTTATCAGCTGAAACACTTCTTTACTCCTTGTCTTATTTGCACCTCAATTGTCAACTAAATCAGGCAATTTAAAGTGTAACGTAGTTCTGTAAGCAACCAGTATGACCAACATTTTGTGAAAAGGGAAGTGTGATGATTAATCCCTGTCTATTATAGGTGACAGCTATGGTATATTAACATACTGAGTAATTTACATTAAAGAAACGAAGATGTAGTGCATATCTAAATAATACCTAATAGATATGTTAAACTTACCTTGGCGAAGGTATCTGAAATCATAAAGCTGACAAGACCGGGCAGAAAGTGTAGGCTTGTGTACGGTTTCCTCACTCGGAGATCAGCCGAGATAAGATGCCTATCTTCAGCACCACGGAAAGGGCTGCCGTATCTTTTTAGAAATAACCAGCCTTTTCCGACAAAAAAGCGAGACAAATGTTAACCTACTGTCTAAACAAGTTATTTCGTCGTACTGTCCTTGTTTCAAAAGACCTGGTTAGATCTCCGTCGAGTAGCCTAGAACTCACATGTGAAAGATCTAGGCTAGCGATGGACGGTTCTCCAATCAGACAAGAGTACTGCGCTTTACTCTTGTGTCTTGCGCTTGGGTCTTGCATCCCGGGAAGTCTCCAAGGAGAGGTACATCGCTCTTCTTTTGCCTCCAGGCAACCGCTGCAACACTATAGTAAGGTGTAGTGTTGTCCGGTGACAAACACGAGTTAACTATTCAGTGCAAATGTTTTGTATATAATTTTGATTTTTTAGCAAGAGACAAAAGATATGACTAGGCTACAAAATCTACATTCGCCGAGTCAGTGAGCGCCATATCACAGTGCGAGCTCAGTAACTGGGAGCGGTTGTTCTGTCTGACCACAACACGAATAGATGCCAGAGACAACCCTCCTATAATCCAAGTTTAACTGGAGAAGCAGCAATCATTTCTGAGATGAATGAGCCCGCAGGTTATTATAACTAGCTTTCGTGCTTAGTTAAACAAGGGTGGATACCTGTCTGTTGCAATTTATTACCCAGTAAGGTTTTTTTATTTAAACGTTTTAGTACAAACACTTACACTGTCTATGCACTTTGATAGCCTAATTGTTTTTAAAAATGACATTTTATTTGAAAAATAGGCTACATATAGGCTCTACTATATCGAGGCACGCTTTAATAATTTATTTTGACAGTCACATTTCAGAAGGGAAATTAAAGTCGGCAATGAATAAGAGACACGTGTCACAATCACCCTGTAACTTATGGATAGAGCTATCTTACAAATTGGTAATAAAACAACTCATAAATTGCTCTTATCTTTCGTGGCCAGTGGGACGATGCGCACTGACAAATTACGCGAGACTTTAGTTAACTGAGATTAGACGGTTCTGTTGACTTTGGCCGCACACCCAAAAGTGCATCAGCCCAGGCCAGTTTGTTCCAAATGTGATTACGTTGTCTCTAGGTGTCCATCATATACCTTAGCCCGGACAGGTAGAAGACAGATGGTCTCAGCTATCAGGGGGGCAGATGAACTGACATTTATTGATACACTGCCTTCCATGATTGATGTGATGTGAGAAGGGCACATTTTATTCAATAATGGCCTTAGGACAATAACATTTCTCTTATAATGTTACATGCATCAATGGATGGCATCATTCCTGCTAGACCTATCTGTGTTAGTTTGTTTATTTGTTTGTGGATGGATGGGTTTATAGGTTTGAGAGATTTAGCAAATTCGGCAGTGAATATAAAAAACCCAACTGTTTTATTATTTTAACAAAAGCTGTATGACACAGATTTCATATACAGTATTTAAAGTTATGACTTTGCATTTAGAACCCTGACTTACATCCATTTAAGGTTCAAGAGCCCCCATATATGGTCCTGTCAGTATAGCCCACAATTAACTAGCCTTATTCCATCTTCTTCAGACTGTCCAGGTCACTCTCTATTTAATAAGAAAACATGGCTTTGCCCAAAAGCTTGGAGTGCCAGGAGAAAATACACAGTTCAATATGCAGATTAAACTCTCCATTCTCCAAATAAAAGAATTTGCCTCATCATTCTCTCAAAGGGACACAGTTGACAGAAAAAAAGGTTTAATCAAAAAATGGAAAAGGGAAACCCTGCAGGGGTGCAAACAAAAGCGACTGGATCTACAGTCATTTCTAAGCTACTTCATGAGGCTTTGCTGGCAGAAGGGAGTGTTTATTCTTGTTTTTAGAACATCATCCATAATGTAAACAATCCTGAATGTGCCCTAGCTAAGGGGAATCTGTCCGTATTAAAAGAACTTCACAGGCAGTATGGTTTGCTGTGTTGCCTGCCAAAAGAAGCCAGCACCTGATTAATTTATCGCCACTCTTGAGATAATAAAATGCACCTGCTGTGTTTCGCTGTCATCGTAGACTGATGAGAAACAATCAAATGTGATATCAGCGCCAAGTATCACAAAGTCGGTCATATAGTATGGCTAAATACATATTATTTAATTTGTGTCACTGAATCCAGTGAAATTTAAACCAAATAATATTCATTGAATAAGCTATGGCATGACAATAAGTAAAAAATTGAAAAATTCATTTCAAATGACCCAATATGTTTTTCACTATGGTCCAAAGTCCTCCAAAATCTTGTCTAGAGTAAAGCTACATCAAGGCTAAACCTCAGGGTGTGGTAGACAGTGGGCAGAGCTTCCCAGCAATACTGCTGAGATCCTTACAAGAGCAGAACATCTCCCTCTGCTGGCTCAAGACAGAAAGGACACTCACACAGCTTTTTCATCAGATTACATAGTAAATGTATTATGCCCAAAACATGATAAGCCATTATGTTGTCTGAACTATAAATCTACTTTAAACCCTGTAATCTATTTGACTATTACAGACAGAATTCAGTTTAGAGGTTTGATTTGTAGGACCTTGAGGTAAATGGTGCAAATTCTGGGTTGAAATACTATTAAAAAACATAAAAAGGAAAACCAATATATACGTATATGAATTTGCAGGTACGCCGTTGGTGCCCCATTCTCTTTTTATGAGAGCAGGTTCACTCTGAGCACATGTGACAGATGTCTGGAGATGCCATGGTTAGTGCTATGCTGCCCGCAACATCATCCAGCATGACCAGTTTGGTGGTGGGTCAGTGATGGTCTGGGGAGGTTATACTCTTTGGGTCACAAAGACCTACACGTGCTAGCCAATGGTAGCCTGACTGTTTTTAACTAATAATAATAATTTATTGTATCATTAGCGGTTTACATACAATGTTTATCACCCACTTCCATACACAGTCACACACATAGACACACAGACAATGCACACACCTACTGCACTTCCATACGCAGTCTCACACTCATAATCCCATTCACTTCGATGATGCACGGCAGACATTTTGCACCAGAGCGCTCACCACATATCAGCTATCAGGTGGAAAGATGAGTAATTATACATGCCAATTAGGAATGTGGGAGATTATTAGGCAGCCATGATTGATATGTGGCCTGGTTGGGAATTTGGCCATGGCACCGGGGTTAACACCCCCCTCTTATGAATCTTAGTGACCACAGAGAGTCTGGACACCCATTTAACGTCCTATCAAAATGACAGCACCGTACGCAGAGCAGATGTCCCCATCACTGCTCTGGGGCATTGGGAATGATATTTAGACCAGAGGGAAGAGTGCCCCCTACTGGCCGTCCAACAATACTTCCAGCAGAATATGTCTCCCAAGCAGGGACTAACCAGGCACGACCCTCCTTAGCATTAGAAACAAACCAGCAGTGGAATATGGCGCTATGCTGCTGGGTACCAGGATAAAATCCTCAGACACATCGTCAGACCTCATGCTGGTACAGTGGGCCCTGGGCTCCTCCTGGTGCAGAACAATGCTCAGCCTCATATGGCCAGTGTGTAGGCAGCTCCTGGATGACAAAGGCATTGATGCCATTGACTGGCCCTCATGTTATGTATCAATGCATTTATAGCCAACAAGTAAAGCCACAGCCTGTCCAGGAGCTCACTTATGCCCTGATTCAGGTCTGGGAGTCTTCACTTATTTATTTTGAGCAGTGTATATACTGTATATCTTTTAAGACATTTAAAAATATTATTTACTGTTACCTATAGTTTGTGTTAAATGCTAGTAAATTTAAGTATATGGTGTATTCCAGGGCCAAAACTCTACAATTGGAAATTCTTAAAATTTCTACACTTAGATTGTTCTGTTTTAGAACGTGTCCCTTCCTATAAATACCTGAGAATTTCATTGGATGATAATCTCAATTTTAATACAAATATTACTGAGCTGGTGAGGACGCAGAAAGTGAGAATTGTTTTTGTAGGAATAAATCTTCACTGTAAATCCGAATTCGCTCAGTCAACCTAAAATTTTTTTGGAAACGGCTTGCACTCAATACTTTTAGTTTAGTAAACTATGGTAACATGAAAATATTGAGTACACTAGACACAAAATAAATGTGTCACATGACCCTTTTTTGACTGTGAATTTATGTCTGATGAACTTTTTTAATCATACAACATAACTGATTTATGTTTTCTAAGCATTCAATTGTATGTCATATACACTCAAAAAAATTACATTGTTCCAACAAAATCTAATTAGTTTGAAATGATTTGCTGTAATCTTGTTATATGAACTTGAATTAATTTAGTCAAGACTACATTGTAGTAACATAAAATTATTGAGTACAATATTAAGCCA
>JACXGM010000060.1:0-35711 GCA_016801145.1 Umbra pygmaea
AGTCCTGGGTCTTCCCCGAGGCCTCCTCCCAGCTGGACGTGCCTGGAACACCTCCCTAGGGAGGCGCCCAGGGGGCATCCTTACCAGATGCCCAAACCACCTCAACTGGCTCCTTTCGACGCAAAGGAGCAGCGGCTCTACTCTGAGATCCTCACGGATGACTGAGCTTCTCACCCTATCTCTAAGGGAGACGCCCTCCTGAGGAAGAGACGCCCTCCTGAGGAAACCCATTTCGGCCGCTTGTACCCTGGCCTATATACCTACAAGCTTATCTGCTTTTCATCTGAAACATCGTATTTTACATAGCTAATATGATACTTTTTATAAATATACAAATCATTCTCTTTATTAGTGCATGTTTTGACAAATTACTTTTTGGAAATCTAAAAATAGTATTTTTTCTACTGACAAACTCATCTACTAAACAGAAAATAAACATTTATGTAATCAAGGTGTCTAAGACTTTTGCACAACATACAGTATTAACGGGCTTCCAACGCTGGTTAACATGTACAGATGTGAAATGGGTTCATTCAAATTTGTCACCTGACTTCTTAGGTTTGAGTCACGTGATCAATGCTCCATCCTCGCCATTTTACAGTGTGAGAGAAGCCACTTTTTACTGCTTGCTAAGGCACATTTTTATGTTTTGAGGCCAAAGATCAGTCGGAATTGCAGGATCAGTAAGTATTTAACGTCAGCGAACTGAGACATGAAAGTCGCTTGACACTTTGCCATCTATTAAACTAAAAGCCAGTTAAATATTTGTCCTACATTGTGCTTTAAGAGACTCGTGTGTAGCTAACCAGCTAAGTTAGCTTAGCTTCAAGTCGATGAAGCTTGTTAGCTATGTATAGTGCAGTCAGTGGGTACATGTCCTGCCTCTTTTTCCAGATGAAGAATGCATCATGCATATCTGTAGTGCTGGACTCCATGTTCTCGACACTTGTGCGATTATTGTGGCTATGTTACCTACCATTAGAAAAACTATTAAAACCGTTTAGGCATCATTATTTGGGGTTTGTCAGCTAGTCAAAGCAGAGGAACACATGCTTCGGTGTCGGTGGATTAGCTCTGTTATTTTGAGACTTACATTGGGCCCCCTTATAGCAATCGATGCCCCATGTTCAACCACTTAGCTAGGTAACGATTAGTCTTGACCAATGTCTGTCACTTTCGCTGAAAGAACATTTCCTCTGTTTGTTGGTACAGTTTAGGCTATTGTTAGAGGCTATTATTAGCGTGTATATTTGGCTAAAAGCAGAAACTGGAGAATAGGGAACTCTGGTTGCGGTCAGAAAGGAGAAAGTGTGGTTCACGCTTTAATGTTTACCCACACAGAACCGCAAGAATGTCTGCCTATAATGTGGCACTGACACATGATGCATATACCATAGTTTTATGATTATTAGTAATGTCTGTGAAGAATGGTTATTGCATGTATGAATTGTTAAGACAAATTTGGACATTTCAAATTCAGTACTCTACTATGCGTTTACTCTGACCTTGACACCTAATGTTTGTTTTGCACACAGCCCCATCCAGGTCGTGAACTTGGTAGAAACAAGGACATTTCCTTTTTTTTCAGACTACTGTAGGCCTAGCCTTAATTTTTATTACTTAAGTTTGTTTCTCAGTTACTAAGTTTAAAAAAACACAATTCCAAAGAGAAACACATATTCTTAATGTTTCAATAAAAAATAAACACATTACCAAATGTTACTAAGCATTTTTCATTGTAGGCCAGGTTTATTTTGGAATTAAGATTCTTTCTTTGCTATCTCCAGGTATGGAGGACAGCAGTGAGGTTGCAGTCCTGGTCCCTCTTGCTAGAGCTCAACAGGGGGTGACGACACCCCCAGGTAACTTGATGGAACCTGTGGATGACGACCAGAGGCAGCAGCAGCAGAAACAGGCTGCAGACTCCCTCATCCAGGTGATTGAGAAGCTGAGCAAGATTGTGGAGAAGCGCCCACGTCGATGCACCCTGGCTGGCAAGAAGAGAGCCCCTCTGTCCTGTGCCTCAGTCAGACTCCCAGAGAGCAAATGTGGGGCTTTCCCTCACAAGAGAGCCAGAGAGTCGGATGGAGAAGAAGTTGACGAGGAGAGCCAGCAGGACAACAGCGCCTCCAGTGGCAGCAGGAGGACAGTCACGTGTTACCAGTGCAGCCTGTGCCTGTTCCTGTCCCCCACCCTGAGCCAGCTGAAGGAGCACCTGCGGCAGCACGATGAGCAGCACAGTGACCTCATCCTCATGTGTTCCGAGTGCCACTTCACTTCCAGCCACCAGGAGGAGCTAGAGGCTCATGTCAGGCTCCACTTTGAAGGCAGCGACTCAAATGACGACAACAACAATAGCAGCAGCAGCTGCACTTCTGGCCAGCAAGCCAGTGAGGACAAGGAAGGTTTCGAAACTGGCGCAAGTGTGGAGGATGTTGAGGGGTTTAGAACAGCCATGGACTGTGCAGAGGAGATCCCCATAAAGAAGAAGTGGTATAGCTATGAGGAGTATGGGATGTACCGCTGTCTGATCTGCAGCTACGTGTGCGGACAGCAACGCATGCTGAAGACCCACGCCTGGAAGCACGCCGGGTTGGTGGACTGCTCCTACCCCATCTTCGAGGACGAGGTAGCTGCACCTTCCAGGCGAGAAGCTGCGGCCACAAATGCACAGCCCCCAGCCATAGAATGCAAAGACCCAGCAGTCCCGGAAAAACTCCAGCAACTCCACAAGGCGGCCCTCTCACTGATCGAACTCTGCCCCCCTGCAGCAGAGTGTGCGGGTGAGCCAGCAGCGGAACCAATCGCAGAAGAGAGTAGAGTGGAGGGGGCGTATCCTTCTGAAGACTCAAAAGACCCAACGATGGAGGTGCACATGACTGCAGAGGTGGAGCTTGTGCCTGACTGTTGTCACGTGACCAGCACCAGAGACAGCCTCCTGTCGTCCGCCCAGAAAATCATCAGCCTCAGCCCCAACAGCGCTGGCCATGTCAACGTCATTGTGGAGCGTCTGCCGTGTGCTCAGGAGCCCGTCAACACACAGTCAATCCCTCTGCTCCATGCTCCAGAGGCGGACAATGATAAGAACCTCCTGGCCATAGGCGATGTGCCCCGCACTGTCATCCAGCCGGCATTTGCTTGCAAGGAGGAGCAGCGGGAGGCAGCAATGGGCCGGAGCAGTGGTGAGCGGCAACTTGCCGCCGACCCCTCGGCTGACGAGAATGTTCCCCCCGCCCGCAGGAGGACCCACTCTGAGTCTTTAAGGCTTCATTCCCTGGCTGCCGAAGCCCTGGTTACCATGCCGATGAGGACACCTGAGCACGCCAAGGCCAACTTGATAAGCATGGTCGGGCTGGGCCCCCAGAGCCCGGACACGGGACAAAGGCTTCTAGAGATGGCCACGTCCGCCGATAAAGCCACTGTAGCCAGCGAGGATATAGCAGGCGTGGGATCGGCCTTGGTGGACCTTGAGATTCAGGGCTACAAGGAGGAAGGACTAGCTGAAGGCACCGCCAAAGCAGGCATCAGTCTGTCCCTGCTGACTGTCATCGAACGGCTTCGCGAGCGCTCGGACCAGAACGCTTCGGACGAGGACATACTAAAAGAACTCCAGGACAACGCCCAGAGCCAGCACACTGGGGCCGGTGGGGGCTGTGGAGGCGGGGACCCGGTTGCTCCCGATTTGGATCTGGTGGAATACATCCCCGGCAGTGAGAGGCCCTACTGCTGTCGTCTGTGCCGCTACAGCAGTGGGAACAAGGGCTATATAAAGCAGCACCTACGAGTACACCGGCAAAGACCGCCTTACGAGTGTCCCATCTGTGAGCACATCGCACTGGACAGCAAAGATCTGGAAGGTCACATGATGAACCATTGCAAGACCAGGATGTACTCTTGCAAGCAGTGTGGTGAAGCCTTCAATTACAAAGTGAGTAGAATGGCTAAAGAAAATCGGTGGCTCAATGTCCCCTGGGCAGTAACTTGCTATTGGAAATGCGTCTCCACTTCAAAATCTGTTTTGTTTCTCAATGACCAATTATATAATAATAAAGATATGATGATTGTGATTGAAAAAATGTGAAAAAAGAAGTGAAAAAGCAAAGCACATCAGTGGCGGCCGGTGCAGTGTAGTATTGCAAGTTCAGATTGACTCTGGTTGGGAGGACTATTGATTTTCTAACTTTCTGGCGACACCATTAGATCCATTCTAACACTGTGGGTGGTTTTGGACTTTACAGGGTACAGACTTAATATTTTCTCATTTTAAAAGTTAGGGTTTCCTAGTGGGCTTTTTGCAGCCCTGGAAGAGTTTATAACTTTTTTATTTTCTTTAACTGATGGAATTTCTTTTTCCTGATCCATTACACAGAGTCAGCTAAAAAGCCACGAGAGAGACCTGCATTGTCTGGCCGAAACTACGGCAACACTCGCCCCTGTTACAGAAACCACAGCAACCATGGAAGATTCTGAAAAGACGACAGAGGACGGTGAGGAATGTGTGAAATGTATTGGTGTTCAGTCTCACAACTTGACTGGAAATCAGATTGAAACTCACCAAATCTCTTTCCCACAGTATTTGACTAAAACTGACCTTCACAATCCTATATCATTGATGTGCTTTTGTTGGGCTCTCCAGACCTCATCTGTTTGCAGAAGGTGTACAAATGTGATGTATGTGCCTACACCAGCTCCACCTACGTTGGTGTTAGGAACCATAGAAGAATCCATAACTCAGACAAGCCTTACAGGTTAGTGCCCCTCCTGACCTCGCTGACAGTCTACTCGAATGTGCTAGAATAACAGCCACAATTGCAATCTGTATTCTTAGCCAAGTGATCGAGGACCTAACGGGCTAATTTTTGTATTCCAGAAATCCATCTGATTGTACAACATCAGCTGATTGCACTCAAAAATGTGCTTGCATAAATCAATGATTAAAATGGTCTGTGTTACATCCAGCAGGGGGCAGTAGTTGATAAATCAAGACAACTTGACTGCTTTCTGCATCCCTGGTAGCATATACAGTATCTCACAAAAGTGAGTACACCCTTAAATTTTTGTAAATATTTGATTAACTTTTCATGTGACAACACTGAAGAGTGTTGTAGTAGTGAGTCTACAGCTTGTATAACAGTGTAAATTTAATGTCCCCTCAAAATAACTTGACACATAGACATTGTCTAAACCGCTGGCAACAAAACTGAGTACCCCGCTAGGTGAAAATGTCCAAAATCGGCCCACAGTGTCAATATTTTGTGTGGCCACCATTATTTTTCTAGCACTGCCTTAACCCTCTTGGGCATGGAGTTCACCAGAGCTTCACAGGTTGCCACTGGAGTTTTCTTCCACTCCTCAATGACGACATCACAAAGCTGGTGGATGTTAGACTTTATGCTCATCCACCTTCTGTTTAAGGATGCCCCACAGATGCTCAATAGGATTTAGGTCTGCAGACATGCTTGGCCTGTCCATCACTTTTACCCTAAGCTTCTTTAGCAAGGCAGTGGTCATCTTGGAGGTGTGTTTGGGTCGTTATCATGCATCTAGGGTTGGGTATCGCTTTTTTTCTGATACCGGTGCTAAAGCGATACTTTTAAAATGGTGCCAGTGCCTGAACCGATACTTTTTAAGAAAAAAAGAAAGAAAAAAAAAGAAGGGTACTAAACAACAGTCAGCGACAGCGGCTTGTTTATTGCTACGGCCATATGGTCAAAATGAAATGATTTAATAAAATAGTAATATCTATAACTTATAACAATAACATACTTCACTAGATTAGACTAAATTGCTGTTGAACAACAAAAACAACCACCAGATTGGAAAAGGGTATTTTACAATAACTTTGAATGCACTGCGAGGCTACCAGTTTCAAGTGACTGCACCGTCTGTGTTGTTTTTCCCACAACGGCAGCTGCACACTGCTTAACCTCCCGCTGTTGGATCCACTACAGTGAAAAACAGTCACACTTTACATTGTTTAGCTGTCAGCATTATAACCATGTTTAATCCAGCTGCTAGCTAACGGTAGGCTAAAGTTAGATGCTGTTGAGTGTAGTGTTAACTAGCGTCACGTGCAGCGATGGTTCTGTTGCCTCTAACATCCGTTTCGGAGAATCACACAGCAGCGCAGACATATCAGTGGAACTGAAATCCGTATTGCTATTCGGTCCATTAGATACCGGTCGTTAAGGCACTGGTGCTGTATTAGCACCAGGTCTCTGTATCCAACCCTACCTGTGGCCCAGTCTCAGAAGGGAGGGGATCATGCTTTGCTTCAGTATGTCATAGTACATGTTGGCATTCATGGTTCTCTTAATGAACTGTAGCTCCCCAGTGCCAGCAGCACTCATGCAGGCCCAGACCATGACATTTCCACCACCGTGCTTAACTGTAGGCAAGACAAACTTTGTACTCCTCGCCTGGTTGCCGCCACACGCTTGACACCATCTTACCCAAAAAAGTTTATCTTGTCCTTAGTCAGCATGTCTTCAAGAAATTTGTGTTCAGGCTTTCTTGTGCATCATCTTTGGAAGAGGCTTCCTTCTGGGACGGCAGCTATGCAGACTAATTTGATGCAGTGTGCAGCGTATGATCTGAGCACTGACAGGCTGACCCCCCCACACCTTCAACCTCTGCAGCACCGCTGGAAGCACTCATACGTCTATTTCCCAAAGACAACCTCTGGATATGACGCTGAACACATGCACTCAACTTCTTTGGTCAGCCATGGTGAGGACTGTTCTGATTGGAACCTGTCCTGTTAAATCACTGTATGGTCTTGGCCACAGTGCTGCAGCTCAGTTTCAGGGTCTTAGCAATCTTCTTATTGCCTAGGCCAGGGGTTCCCAACCTCTCCTCGGGCCTCCCCATACAGGCCATGTTTTTGTTTTAACTCTGAAATGACACACCTGAATAAATCAGTCAAAGGCTTAATGTGTAGTTGACTATTTGAATAAGGTGTGCTAGTTTATGGTTAAACTTTGCATGTCTGAGGAAGCCCGAAGTGAGGTTTGGGATCCCCTGGCCTAACCCATCTTTATGTAGAGCAACAATTCTTTTTTTATGATCTTCAGAGAGCTCTTTGCCATGAGGTGCCATGTTGAACTTCCAGTGACCAGTATGAGGTAGTGTGAGAGTGATAACACCAAATTGAACACACCTGCTCCCCATTCACACCTGAGACCCTATAACACTAACAAGTCACATGACACCAGGGAGGGAAAATGGCTAATTGGGCCCAATTTGGACATGTGTACTCACTTTTGTTGCCAGTGGTTTAGACCTTACTGGCTGTGTGTTGAGTTATTTTGAGGTGACAGCAAATTTACACTGTTATACAAGCTGTACACACACTACTTTACATTGTAGCAAAGTGTCATTTCTTCAGTGTTGTCACAAGAAAAGTTGTAAAAATATTTACAAAAATGTGAGGGGTGTACTAACTTTTGTGAGATACTGTAGACCCTGTGTTGTGAATGTGCATGTGTGTGTACATACATTAAATCAAGGGGCTGTCAGATTTCTAAGAAGGCGGTCTAATTCTCTAAGGCCGTACACACTAGCGTGTTTTGATGATTTTTACCTACTTATCCCATCTAAATCCTTTTCATGCAGGGAAGTGCAGTCTTTCTGCTCTTATTCTTTGGTCTTTTTGACGGTCTTCAAATGTCTCCAGAGACGAGCAATTCTTTCAACTAAGGCCAATCTATTTGAGCCACAGTGTATCGCTTCTCTGAGCGTTGTCCCGACAGCTCCACTTTCAGCTTAGCCTCGCTAACAAAATGGACTTCAAGAAGACACCGATGTTTCCCTCCAGCCTTTTGCTAGTGAACCATCCGAAATGAAAGCGTGAACAGAAGGTAAACCGGTAAATTGGCCGGTGTGTAAAGATGTTCCCCTCTGTGATATTGTAGGTGCTGCAGCTGTGATTTTGCCACGACCAACATGAACAGCCTGAAGAGCCACATGAAGAGACATCCACAGGAACACCAGGCTGTACAGCTACTGGAGCAGTACAGGTGAGGACACGGTCAAAGGTCAAGGTTCAGATACTGCAGCTGTACAGGTCATGACAAGGTCAGAGGTCAAGGTTCATATACTGGATCAGATCAGCAGGATGTAGTGATCAAAGCAGAGTATTTCGGAAAATAACAAAGTTCTTTAAAACCCGTTAGAGGAAAGAACTGATGTCATTGACCATGAATATGAAGTAGTTCTGGGCCTTTCTGCCAGTGTAGATATGGACTATGTAATGTAGACCAATTACAGATAAGCAACATGGGAGCGCACACCACTAGGCCGTTCCCCAAGGAGTCTTTAGCTGAGCTGATCCCACTTGATATGATGGAGTGGAAGGGATTAAAGGCAAACCACACCCGGCATATTAACTCAGCCGCCTCAGCAGAGACGTAACCCTTTCCCACGGCCCGCTTCCTCTCCTTGTCTCACCCGTCTCCAGGTGCTCGCTGTGCGGCTACGTGTGCAGTCACCCTCCGTCCCTCAAGTCTCACATGTGGAAGCACGCCGGCGACCAGAACTATAACTATGAGCAGGTGAACAAGGCCATCAACGAGGCCATCTCCCAGAGCAGCCGGTGAGTGGTGGGAGGACATCAGACAAAAACAAGAATATGTCTGGGAAACATAATAGCAGAAAATGTCATTTGTCTTGGGTGTGTCTCTTTAAATGTTTTGGTTTAAAATTAAGAGGCTTTATTGGCAAGGGAAGTATTTGTTAACTTTGCCAAAGCAAATGTAATATAATGAAAACAATAAAAAGCTACAAACATGTGAGGAATGAAGGGGAAAAACTCAACTTACTGAGACATGTTAGTTTTTCCTTTAATTTGTCACCCATCTGTAGAACAAAAGGGAAAACAAAACATGTGTACAGTTTTAAGTTTGCATTACACACAAGTTATAAAAGTACAAAGGCATTTTCAGTGTTTTTTATATATATATAGATATAGATATAGATATCTATATATATATATAGATATCTATATATATATATATATATATCTATATCTCTTCTGGAATTCTGAAGGTGTTCAGCAGGAATCCAGTTTACATTCAACTCCTGTATATTGTTTTTATTTAATATTTACACAGTGATGTAAAAAAAAGTGAGTATTACCAGGTAGAATAACAACCTGACTATGGTTCATGTTCACAATGTGATTGATGCCTATTGTGGGATTTTCCAACATATGGGAGTTTCTCAGTGTTGGACTGAAGTCTTTAAGGGTCTGTATGATCTGAGGATAATACCTAAATCTCTCTCCCTCTCCCTGGCTGTAGCGTCCCCAGTGTCCCTCAGAAGGCTTCGGCGGTGGGCGAGCTGGGGGCGGAGTGTCCTGGCGCATCGCAGGGTGGAAATGAGAAGGACACATTCTCCGTAGAGCCCGGCCCACTAGCAGGGGGAGCTCAGGATCTCTTTCAGTGGTCCTCGAAAGACCAGGCCTCTCACAGCGAAGATGGGAAGGATGCTTCACAGCCCCAGTGGCAGCCAGCACGGGCTGGCATGGAGTACTGTGTCCTGCTCTTCTGCTGCTGTATCTGTGGCTTCGAGTCCACCAGCAAGGAGAGACTAATGGAACACATGAAGGAACACGAGGGAGATATAATTAGCATCATCCTGAACAAGCAACAGGAGCAGCAGGGAGTGGCCCAGCCAGCAGAGGGCAGCGCAGCTCAGTGAGACAGCGTTTACACCCTTCCGTTAACAACAAACCCCGACATAGAGCCAGTAACCCCCTCAATTCACACTGACTAATCCGGAAAATACTGTACCGGGCATCTTCTGTAGATCTTAACTGTTCTGTACATTAATTTAATTTTAACAGAAGGTTACAAAAAGGATATCATTTGAAAGTCATGTGTTCCAAGCGAACTGGCAAATTGGGAAAAGTACAATTTCACAGCATTTGCAGTCATTTATATCTGCATGTCATGATTAATACCTCAGCGATTAGGAAATGGAGCTCAATCTGTTAATGTTTTATTGATCACAGGGCAGCTTATCTATTGAAATACTGTACTATTATTTAATATATTTAATCCTTCTCATTTATCGTTTATAGGTTTGCACCTGCACTAGGCTTTAAAACAGATGTGCCAAGTACATGCATGTTTATGATTGCTATATTCAGTATGGATACATTATATTTATCAGTGTAGGTCTATGCATGCTGGTTTCCGTTTTGTTTGCGCTGAGGATAAACTCCTCTTTTCTTTTTTTTCTTTTTGATACTGTGTCTTCTGACCTCTTCGGGTTAGGGTTAAGTTGGTCCACTTGAGGGAAGGTATCCTACAGTTGTAGGATAGATACCCTGGTAACACAATGTTAAACAAACTCCACCACAGCACTGCCCAAACACTTTCCAAGTCATGAGGAAACACTTCGCCAGGGAGGAATTTCAAAGGGATAATCAATTAATATTGGTGTATATTAGTAGCGGTACTGTGTTCCGTTGTTACTGTCGAAATGGTAACTCATCATCAGACGAGATGGACTATCTCATCAGACATTTGATTACAGCCACCATTGAACTGCGTTAGTGAAATACTTTAGTGAAAAGTATTACTGTTCTGATTTCTAATAATAATTTCTAGATTTTTGTTGCAGCTCTACTGCCAAGTTTATCACTTGAATACTTAAAGCAATTTCCAAAGTTTCTCCTTATAAGCACTTGTAGATAATGGATAGGACTGATTGATATCTCAGCACACATCGCTGTGTTGTTATTCTAGAGCTTGAGCTTCATGAGAACAATGAAATGGCCTTGTCGGTTCATTTAGTGTGTATTTCTGTCATCGGTACTGTATTGACCAATAGTAGAGGTTTGTATGAACACCTTTTTAAACACTAGCTTCCTAGGCTATGCGCAGACTGACATTGAACAGGTGTTTCATTCTTTTGGTTTGGATGGCTACCTCTTCTCTCAATATTTCCAAACTTCCCTCACCTTTCCACTTACTATCTGAACATGCTTAAATATGCAGAACGAAGACGTTGCAATCATTTGCATGCCCATACTTTTTTATGTCACCAGATAGGAATAGGAAATTATGATAGCTATAATTCATAAGATGTCTGTTGCATTTGTGTAGCCCAGTGTATCGGTGAAATGAGATCTTAATCTTCCGCGCGCGGAAATTTCCGTTATCGAAGCAGATTATGATTATTGTCTTGCGTTAATTTACAATTTAAAGTACCAGTGTCGTGAAGAAACTGACACCGGCTGCATTTAAACTACACTTCATTCAGCTACTCCCATTTACGTAGTTTGCATTCGAATGAGTGGCTCGGTTAATTAAAAGTTGGAGACAACCAAGCAGAACGTCACGCTGAGCCATGGCTACTATGTATAATCTGTCAAGGTTTTTGGCAGCAGCTTCAAGTGATTCAGTTCTGTTAGTGGTCCTACTGTAAAGCAGCTTCTAATCTTTCTGGGAGCTTAACAAGCATCTTACCTTGACGCTACCATACGGAGGTATTACGCTGTGAACGGAAAATACGATGGCCTAATTCAATTGATCTGTGTATATATAAATTTCTGGGGGGGATGTGGGATAGGTTTTAGATCAGAGATTGTATTTCTTCTGGGAACGCTTCAGGTTTTTTTTAGATGTTTATTTTACCTGTGCTGCTGACTTGTCACTTCAGAGGCTGGGTTATTATCTCCGCAGGGCAAAGCTTTGGTTTGTTTACTCAATATTTACACTGTCACATTCAGGAACTTGACATTGTAGATCCAGGACGTCAGCTGATCATTTTATAGCGCGTTACATGTTTGATCGGCATGTCCGGTCTGCTGGCTAGAATGTATAGTCACACTAAGGTACACAACAGAGATTGTTACTCGTATACATTTTATTTGGGTTAACCGTGGTGATTGAGAGAGAGCATCCCTGTATACTCCCAAGGTGCTGCCTGATGGAGCCCATGGACAGCACCAGAGGAAGTCTCCATTTTTGAAGTAGTACGTTTTCTTTCTTTACTACTAAGAGATGTCAACCATGTGGTGTTGCTTGAACAGGTGTAAATCTACAGTTGGTTAAGAAGTTGTTGATTGGGATATTTTGTTTTGGCTACATAACCTTGTGATGACCTACAGTTATGGAATGTTCATTCAGAAATATAATTGACTATTGATGACACACAAAGTCACATGATAATTCTGTCAATACGATTTTCCACCCAGTACTTACAAATGGAAGGAACAGTGCCGCCCATGCCTTAAATAAGACTTTTGGGCACTAGAGGCCTCTAACTCTGGGTTCAAGGGAAATGTCATCCTGGGGAATGTGCCATCTGATGCGGATGATCTGGACATATTTTTTGTATGACCAACCAACACCATAGGTCTCTACTCACCATTCAATGGCAGGGTGCCACGTGATGGGCTACCGTCATAGATCTTTTAAAAATCTTTAAAGGAGTTGTACACACGCTTTTTTTGTTGATCTTGTCAACGTTCGTGCCTTTGATTTCCGAGTCTCTAAGAGAGCCTCTAGTTGTTATTAGCTCGCGAGCGTTGTTTTGTGCCCATCTGTTCCCGAACGATGTTCCAAGGAGGTGGTGGGTGCTGTTCAGTCAAAGCTGAACAGACGAGTCCGTTGCCTCTAGAACACGACCACCCACCGCTTCACTGTGCATCCCAACACATGCTACTGTAAAATGGGTGTGTACATACTTAGCTGAAACACTTTAGTATTGCTGACTGACATTTTTTATAATCTATTTTTTAAATGTTGTAAAAACAGCTCACAAAAAACACTAAGAGATCTTTGAAAAGGAAAACAAGAAAGAACCTTTTTTATGTTTCTATAATGTGGGAAAGTGGGTGGCTGTTTAATTGACTTTAATGTATTGGAGGGACACGTTTGTGTTTTAACTTAATAGAGCACACTGAGCTGCATGCAATTAAAGCCAAAGGAGTGGGGGAAGTGAAATATCTCCCTTTCACTCAGTTGATGCTGTTCAGTGCTAAACGTTTGTTTCATTTAAGTTCAATGTGGAATGGTTACGTAGGTCACAGAAGCTTGCTTTTTCTATTTATTTTTCTTTGTGTATCATAGACAGTATTATGTCATGATTTTGCCAGTGTATTTTTTGGTAATAAAGACTTTGAGAACAAACTTTCATTATACTTTCTCAGCTGTACTAGCATATCAGATTTGTCCAAGTTGTAGTCAATGAATTTCAATAGGACTGCAGGTTTCACAAACTACTCAAATTGATATAATTGTGTGTACCAGGAAAAGTGCAGCTCATTTGGAGCAAGAGGTCTCCCTGACGTAGCCCTCTGTGGGACAGAGACACACCCTTGTCTAGTGTAATTCATCATTTAATAGGAGAGTTGCCTTCCTTTTAAATTCACAGTCCATTTTACAAACCATAGCTCTTTCTGCAGCACAATAATACACTGCTCAAAAAAATAAAGGGAACACTAAGCTAACACATTCTAGATCAGAACGAATTAACTAATCTTATGAAATATTTTCGTCTTTACATAGTTGAATTTGCTGACAACAAATCACACAAAAATGATCAATGGAAATCAAATTTATCAAACCATGGAGGTCTGGATATGGAGTCACACTCAAAATCAAGGTGGAAAACCACACTACAGGCGGATCCAGCTTTGATGTAATGTCCTTAAAACAAGTCAACCTGAGGCTCAGTAGTGTGTGTGGCCTCTACGTGCCCGTATGACCTCCATACAACGCCTGGTCATGCTCCTGAGGCCGATGGTCTCCTGAGGGATGTCCTCCCAGACCTGGACTAAAGCATCCGCCAACTCCTGGACAGTCTGTGGTGCAACGTGGCTTTGGTGGATGGAGCAAGACGTGATGTCCCAGATGTGCTCAATCGGATTCAGGTCTGGGGAACGGGCGGGCCAGTCCATAGCATCAATGCCTTCCTCTTGCAAGAACTGCTGACACTCCAGCCACATGAGGTCTAGCGTTGTCTTGCATTAGGAGGAACCCAGGGCCAACCGCACCAGCATATGCTCTCACAAAGGGTCTGAGGATCTCATCTCGGTACCTAAAGGCAGTCAGGCTACCTCTGGCGAGCACATGGAGGGCTGTGCGGCCCCCTAAAGAAATGCCACCCCACACCATTACTGACCTACCGCCAAACCGGTCATGCTGGAGGATGTTGCAGGCAGCAGAACGTTCTCCGCGGCGTTTCCAGACTGTCACGTCTGTCACATGCTCAGTGTGAACCTGCTTTCATCTGTAAAGAGAACAGGTCGCCAGTGGCAATTTTGCCAATCTTGGTGTTCCCTGGCAAATGCCAAACGTTGTGCACGTTGTTGGGCTGTAAGCACAACCCCCACCTGTGGACGTCGGGCCCTCATAACACCCTCATGGAGTCTGTTTCTGACCGTTTCAGTGGACACATTCACATTTGTGGCCTGCTGGAGGTCATTTTGCAGGGCTCTGGCAGTGCTCCTCCTGCTCCTCCTTGCACAAAGGCAGAGGTAGCGGTCCTGCTGCTGGGTTGTTGCTCTTCTACGGCCTCCTCCATATCTCCTGATGTACTGGCCTGTCTCCTGGTAGCGCCTCCATGCTCTGGACACTATGCTGACAGACCCAGCAAACCTTCTTGCCACAGCTCGCATCCTGGATGAGCTGCACTACCTGAGCCACTTGTGTGGGTTGTAGACTGTGAAAGCACTGCCCGCATTCAAAAGTGACCAAAACATCAGCCAGGAAGCATAGGAACTGAGAAGTGGTCTGTGGTCACCACCTGCAGAACCACTCCTTTATTGGGGGTGTCTTTGCTAATTGCCTATAATTTCCACCTGTTGTCTGTTCCAGTTGCACAACAGCATGTGAAATTGCACTCAGTTGCTTCCTGAGTGGACAGTGTGATTTCACAGAAGTGTGATTGACTTGGAGTTACATTGTGTTGTTTAAGTGTTCCCTTTATTTTTTTGAGCAGTGTATAAAAGATGGCCTTCCCAGCACTATTGAAACTGCAAGAAACGTGATTAGATGCTCTACTTTTAATACTTTATGTCCTAACACAGTGTTTTAGTGCAGACTGTGGCCTCCATCGTTGACCTTCTATCTAATAAATTAATGCAGTTGGCTCACCTTGGTCAGTGTTTCATTTGCTTTAGACCCCCATATCATTATGGTAACACTAGTTTTGCGCTACAGAGTGAAGACACAAACTGCATTGCTGGTGGCTAGCAGTGTTATTTTTAGGTTCATATTTAGGCTAATGCAATCACACAGCTCCCAGACAGTGTGGAGATATTCACCCAGTGTTAAAATGCAGATGAGCAAAGCAAATTGATATTGAATTGAATTGTATATGGTAAGAGAAGCTTCCTTATTGGTTTACTTTTCCCCTTTTAAAGGGCTGGAACCTGAGCTGCTAGTAATAAGAAAAGGATGGATTCTCATTGGCAATACGAATGTCTATTTCTATAATCCTTTCATTTTACATGAAGCCCTGACCACCTCTCAGTGCAGCTAAGAAAATTCATTTCACTAACTCACTAGTTTACAAGATAAAGTTTTTTACCTAAACCTTTTTATGGGCCCCCGTGAAAGTGGAGATCAAGGGAAAAAGAAAATAAAAGAGGACTCTGGACTTGCACTCAATTCAAGTTGGTTTTAACACGTGTGTACACTTAATTCCCAAATTCCCTTTGCAACCCCTGTTTTGTGTTGAAATAAGTAAAAAGAAGAATTCACAAAGAATGTTCTATCGCATGGCTTAAGAATTCCAATTGGGTCTACTGGGAAAGATGGAGGCTTAACTGTAATAGAGCATAGCCTCTCAGTTGCAGAGTTACTAACTTTCCAGCAATGACATGGATCGGTTGGGAATCAGAGAAGAGTGCAACCTACTTTTCCTTGGGTGCTTATCAAGATATAAAGCAAGACAAACAAGCACCTTCCAAGAAAGGAAAAAAAAGAGAAGCCATTAAACATTTACGCTTCTCTTCCCCCATAATCCTTCGTTCCTACAACTGGCCTGCCAATTTATTTTCTTAAATCTCTTTGATAATCTTTAGCCCTTTGATGTCAGCCACTGCACTCTCTCTTTTTTTTTCCATTTGAATGCCCAGAGATTTCTCTCTTGTCCTCAAAAATGGCTGATATCTAAAAGAAAATTCAGTGGTGTCTCCATACAATGTAATGATTAAATGTGAGCCTTTTTTGTGATAGAACTTGAATGTTTAAAAATGTATATGGTATGATGAATTATAGAGTAGTCTTTCTTTCAGATCGATGTGGTCATTTCTGGGTAATATACATGAATGGGGACCTTGAGAGGAATGTAACAAACAGGTCGAAGTATAGACTATGAACTGTGCAGGATTTATAGAGAAGTCAATTTCAGCCATGATGTGATCATTATGTTTCAGTTGCCTGTAATCAAGATGACATATAATCACATTAACTATTGTCATACAAACACTAATAAAGACACGAGAAATCCAGAGGCAAAACATGTCAACATCAAAACTACAAAACTTTGCCTTGGTAACAAACAAGTAATTGTATCATAAACTTAACATTATTTGGGGGATGGATGCTAGCATGAGTACATGCTTGTGTGGGTTCTGCGGGTGAGTTGGTGAAGTTTAAATAAGTCCTGCGCTGTAAAAACACCCAAATATAAAAGTGACCTATGAGAGAACGAAATATAGTATATATGCTCCAAACTAATATTATTACAATTATATGTTACAACATTTACTATGGTAACTACTGTAGGGTTTTTGAAGACTTTACTGTAGGATTCACAATAGTTCTTTGACTGAGAGGTGGAGATTGAGGAAACCTACCGGACAGACAAATCAGGACAGGAACTTCAACCTTGGGTCCATGGAGCTACTGCAGTGGGTCCTTGGGAGGATCTCCCAAAGTATTAATTGAAATTGTTATTTTTTTGACATTACAAATAACAATTAAACGAAACATTTATTTTGAATATTGAGCGACTTGTGTTGAAACAATTTAATTCAAATGCCAAATTATTATTGAGGAAAAAAGGGAGGCTCAAAGTTAATTATGGCTTTAGTTAGTATGTTTTGGAGAGTGTTTGTATTACTGCTCAAAATAATTAAGGGAACATGCAACCATCACAGTATAACACAAAGTCGATTAAACTTCAGGGATATCAATCTGTCCAGTTAAGAAACAAAAGCGATTGTTAATCAATGTCACCTGTTTTGGTGCAAATGAAAGAGACAACAGGTGCACTGGAGAGGCAACAGCAAGACAACCCCCAAAAAGAGAATGGTTTTGCAGTTGGTGCAACAGACATTTGCTCTTTTCTTATCCTTCCTGACTGATTCTTTTGTAGTTTTGCATTTCGCTAGTGTCAATATCACTACTGGTAGCATGACTCACTACCTACAGCCCATTCAGGTTACACAGATAGTCCAGCTCCTCCATGATGGCACATCCATGCGTGTTGTTGCAAGAAGGTTTGCTGTGTTTCCCAGTACAGTCTCAAGAGCATGGAGGAGATACCAGGAGACGGGCCATTGCAAAAGGAGACCTGGACAGGGCTGTAGAAGGGCATCAACCCAGCAGAAGGCCCGGTATCTGCTCCTTTGTGTGAGGAGGAACAGGAGGAGCACTGCCAGAGCCCTACATAATGACCTCCAGTGGGCTACTGGTGTTCATGTTTCTGACCAAACTGTCAGAAACAGAATCCATGAGGGTGGCATGAAGGCCCAACGTCCTTTAGTAGAACCTGTGCTCACAGTCCAGCACCATACAGCTTTATTGGCATTTACCAGAGAACACCATAATTGGCAGGTCTGCCATTGGTGCCCCGTTCTCCTCACAGATGAGAGCAGGTTCACACTGAGCATGTGACAGACATGACAGAGTCTGGAGATGCCGTGGTAAAAGCTATGCTGCCTGCAACAAAATCTGGCATGACCGGTTTGGGGGTCTGGGGAGGCATATACGTGGCGGGTCGCAAAGACCCCCGTGTGCTAGCCAACGCTACCCTGACTGCACTTAGCTACCGGGATGATATCCTCAAAGTCATCGTCAGACCTTAAACTGGTGCAGTGGGCCCTGGGTTCCTCCTGGTGCAAGACAAATTATTTCTAAGGAAAGATTTATTTTAAGTGTGGCAGATTGCTATGTTATGTTAATTGTAAAAGTCAGGTCATTTATGCAGAGCAGCTTACAGTGAGCTCTTAAAACCATCCTAGTGAGCTACATGGGACAACATAATGATGGGGGTCCTTAGATTGACTAAAAGCTTGGGTGGAGGTCCCTGGAGAAAAAAAGGTTAAAAACCCTGCTTAAGGAGATTTTTATTTTATAATTACATTTCTGTTATTTAGCAGACACTTATCCAGAGTGACATTTACATTGCATGCATTTTAAGATGTATGCAACCACACAAATTAGCAGTAGTAGTAGTACATTCTAATTTGTTATCTGAAAATGTCAATGTTGGTAAGATGACAATATGCACAATAAAAAATTATACAAATATCAATAAACACAGATTATTGTCCAGAAACTGTAGGTTAGACTGAGCTCCACATGTCTTTTCACTGTTTCTGTAAATGTTAGTAGACCAGCAGTTGACTATGATTTACCAACAAATATTAATTTTCCAAACTTTAGTCCCTCAAGTTTGAAAACCTCAAACAAAAACACATGTATTACTAATGATATTTTCTGAATCTAAGATGTTTAACCCTTCCAGGTCTGCTTGAAATCCGCCTGCCATGTTGATATTCTGGCCTCATAAAGAGTCATCCTTTATCTTACAGTGAAGTGCTTTATGGTTTTTGATCCAGAGGACTCCTGGTAAAACCTAACCTTTTGAGACAATAATTTCATGCATTATGTATATAGAGCAAAAAATGCATTGTATCCATTTTTTGTTTCTTATTGTTGAATGCTTGTAAACCATAAAGTCTAAAATTCATATTGGCATGCCCCCAGGTCTTGAGGCCCTGTGTGACATTGTTAGGGGGAAATACAAATAGGTCAATAAAACACATGTACCATTCACCTTTGAAAACCTCCAACAAAACTCAGGTATTGTTCTGTTCTATTCAATAATATTTTCTGAATCTAAAATGTTTAAATAAAGTGCCACATTGCCATGCAACTGGCTGTGCAAAATTTTTAACTACTCTTAGCAACAAAAGCATATGATATTATCCTATGTGAAAATTATGTGAAAGCTAATGCAATGAGCTTACTTAAACATGTAGTCCCAAACATTTAATCAACTTTATTTTTAGGTACGGCGCCCGACTTTGGTTCGCAACCCTGACTTTGAATACCACTCGAATGAGTATTGTGAAAAGGGGAAAATTGTCTTAAACTTTACAATGGATCGCAGTGAATATATGTCAAGATTAAAATTAAACAATAGGCCTAGTACAATATGCACCGCGCCATATATATTTTTTTAAAGCAATTGCCACCATATAATCACCTGTTACGTAGCGTTGCTATGAATAGTATTGATACACGGCTGACTGTGATTCAATTGATGAAAGTATGCATAATCTGTTGCATATCATGTCCCATGCGAGGAGCCAATCTAGCAGTTGCCAGGAAATCTCCGACCGGAATATGGTGTTTGTATTTAATCCACATATACTAATCTCCCAAATGTGTTTAAAAGGTTGTGTTTCTTTCTTTTATGTTGACATTCTGGTTAATGCGCGATTCTACGACGTGGCGGTACCGTATTGTATCTTATGCATTCGTTTTGTATAGAACTGGTATAAATCATGTATTTATAGCCTACACGTTGCAGTTCGTCTCTTCATATTAACCATTTTGTTTTTCCTTCGTTGTAGGAAACACAATGCGCTGCATGTGGAAACCGGCTACATTGATCGATTGTTTCAAGCCTGTACTCTACTGAACCAGAAAGCTGCGCATAGGCTGTATCGAGTGTCCGTGGGAGGGAGAGACATCCATTGGACATCCGATAAGGGATTGCAAGCACTCTTGAGGGTGAGCCTTAAAATGTATTAACAACTGTAATCAAAACCGTTGTGTTGCTATCAAAAGCGACATGCACTATCGAGTGAGCATGAAACCGGGTCTGTCCAGAAGACCGAGATTAGCAAGTGATGCGATCTGAGATTTCCTGACATACGAGCAGCGCGGCATGAGTAGGAAATGCCGCTGCAACGCAGGCCCGTGTGAATGAAATAATACAATAAATGAAAAACAAAGTACCATTTAGCAATTTTGTTTCCGGTTTTTAATCGGTTTAGCAAATAAATGTTGTATTAATTGCTGTGTTTCCATTTGCAAACTGTAAATACGTCTTAAATGTGGATGGAGACCATTGATGGAGGCACCGCACACTTCGATTGACAGTCACTGTTTGATGTCATCAGAGAACGACGTTGATGTACAGTTTGTGTCATGGGGTTACTGTGTAAAAAAATGATGTTTACTCGGTATTTATACAACATAGCAATATTATATATAGTTTGCATTATCTCTTCCATCGCATAGTATAGGAGGTGAGGTACCATAGACTCAGTTTTCCACCATCACTCCTTCATGATTGTTTTGTCTCCTTACAGGCTTTTGCTTGTCAGTGTGAATGGGTATCACCGCTCCTTATGTTAGGCATTTAAATTTACCCAAGGTGTCAGTGAGTTTTGGTTGATTGTGATTGTGAATGTGTTTTTTATTTTGCTATCATGATGTGGCTCAGTGGGTAAGGAGTCAGACTTGTAGTCAGAAGGTTGCCAGTTCGATTCCCGACTGAGCCAAATGTCGTTGTGTCCTTGCCAAGACACTTTACCCTAATTGCTCCCAGGTCGTTGCTGTAAATAAGAAATTGTTCTTAGTCAACTTACCTGGTTAAATAAAGGTTAAATTAAAAAAAATTAAGAGTACTTTAAGGATAATAAAATAATTAAAAGTAGACTGGGTCATCTTAGTAGCACTTTGATGGCAATGTAAGGAAATACTAACTTTTAATTTAGGGTGTATGGTTCTAATACATTATAGTTAAGGTTCGGTTAGGTTTGGGTGATTATAGTTAGGGTTACGATATTAATCAAAACATGTATTTTGTTTGTGCATTTCAACATTTTTATTGGTCGCAACTTTTAACACTTACAAGTGTAATGAATATCTTGTCCCTTGTTTTTGGACAATGCAGAACACAAAAGATGATCTTAAAATAAACTTACACAAAAGTACAATTACCATTTACAAATAAACTAAACCAAATAAACTGGTATGGTTAACTTCAGGAAAGGAACCTTTGTAAGTTGTGTGTGTGTGTGTGTGTGTGTGTGTGTGTGTGTGTGTGTGTGCGTGCGCTTGGTAAGTGTGAGAACTAACTTAAGGGGCAGATAAGGAAGTTATGATTTGTTATGGTACATGATAGACAGTTAATGTGATGGTCAACAGTTAAAATGTGTTGCTATTTGTAGAATTTGAGCTATATTAACAGAACTAATTTCAAGTGACCAGCTTACAAATGCTGTAAACAATATTTTGGTATACATTTATGTGGAATTATTTATTTGTTACACAAGTGGAGCATAATCCAGTCCTGGGGACCCACAGCCATTGCATGTATTTGATGTATCCAAGAGCTAGCACACTTGAATGTATTTATCTACCTAGTAGGCACTTGGCTGCTTGATTCAAATGAAGTAGTTTAGGGCAACACCCAAATAGTGAAAAAGCTGTTGGTCCCCAGGAGAGGTTTAAGAACCACTGCTCTACCCCATTCAGTGCTTTGTTACAAACAAACGCACAGCCTAAAGTTAATATGTTTTTATCTGATGGACCGGCGTGTGCCCTTTGATTAACACTGTGGAAGCACAACTTACCATGTCCTTGTTGCAAATTCTGCCTAAATGGCAAAATAAGCACTGCATTGTGTAGGGAAACATTTTCCCATCTAAACAGATTTTACATATTTTAATAGAAAATGTATTAAATGCATACATATTTTGTAAGCTGGTCACTGAAAAGAGAAAGTTGTTCTGTTTTCCCTCTTCAAAATTCTACACAGTGCACATTTAGGGTATGTAAACTGATGACCTGGGTAGAAGAATTTGTCTGTCAGTCCTGGAGTGCGTTGATTTTGTCAAACCAAACATTTTACTTGTCAAAAGTTTCTTCAAAAGAAGCAAGTTGTAATGGAGGCACCCTTCAGTCAGATTTTCTATGGATAGCATGTAGACCTGTGCTTCTTTTGAAAACAAATATTTCACAACTAATTTTGTTTGGGAATTAATACACCCCTGCTTGTGATACGCCAGAACTGTCTCTGACTGTTGGGAGTAGTGTCAAAGTCTAATACTGCAGATCTAGTGCTGGAGGTCGATGGTACCGGTAATCTTTGGCATTGCTGAGGCACCACTGTCTGAAAAAGCCTGCGTGTGTACCTATGATGAGTTCAGTTTTGGTAGGTGTAGATTACACAGTTGTCTTTCTGACAGTTTATTCATTCACAATGATAATATAACCATCATGTCTATATTGTTGTTATTTGATTTGTATAATTTAGAAACTCTAGGTCAAAATGTTGGGGATTAGTGCAATCCATGGATGAGGGGATATGGAGTGTCATACTATGTATGTTAGTGGGTGTCATTAGGTTAGGAAGGAGAGTAAAAGTGATATCTGCTTTTTTTTCTTCATACTTAGAGCAGGCTCTTTAGATGTCCATCTATTCGAAAATATCTTGAATGTTCACATCTGTTTTATTAGCATAGAATGCCCTCCATAAGTATTGAGGCTGTGAAGTAAACTTTACTGTTGCAGTACATGGACATATGATTCACAGTTCAATATGACTACTGACTGTCAACTTTTACTTCAAAAAGTATGTTTTCCATAATAAGAATAACAGCACTTTCAGAGTTCCGTTCTCCCAATGTATTTGAACATAAGTATTGAGACAACAAGCACATGTAGGAAGTATAAAAGTATTTAGTCACACATTTCTCGCATGCAAAACAGCAGTGAGTCTGCGACTTATTGACATCACCATACTCTTGGTATCGTCCTTTAAGAGGCTTTGCCTTTACTGCAGCCATTTTGAGATGAGGCTTGTTTTGTCTGCTCTTCAGCAAGTGAAAGGCAGGTTCAGTTGAAATTTAAATCAGGGGATTGACTTGAACACTATGACACTTTCCACTTATTTGCCCTCATGAACTCTTTGGTTGCATTGGCAGTGTGTTTTGTGTCTTTGTTCTATTTGAATGTGCCGCCCAATGACTCTGGTGCAATTACCTGCTACATTTTTAGCCAAGATGCTTCTGTACATTGTTCTGGTAATATGTCTGGCATCAACTGCTGTTGTGCGCCTTGGTCGACCTGGTCAGGGCCGGATTACGGACAGGGCAAATGGGACCTTGGACCAAGGGCCTCTGACAATTAGGGACCTTGGGCTCAAAGGCACCCCACGGCCCTTATTAGTCTGAGGCCCCTGAAACAACAATCTCCTGTGAATGCAAAATGTAGAAAGAAAGGCTGATAGTGGTTGAAAATGTGGATGTTTGCCCATGTACACCTCAACCCATGTCAGGGCCTTTCTGCAACTCATGCCAGGACACAAACCATACTAACCCCCTCTACAAACTGTATACCAGGGTTTTTTCACAACCTATACAGGGGCCCCTCAGTCCGGCCCCAACCAATACCAGGCCCTCTAACTACCAGTGTGTTTATAATAGGTCTATTTAATATTTTTTATTTTATTAAACAAATCTGGAAAAGAGATTACTGCAACTTTTTCAAATCAACCAATTTAAAAACACTGGAATGTGATCCAGAGGAAGATGGATGGTCACAAGCAATCAAAGAAAGCTGAGATGCTTGATTTGTGGTGCCCGGAGTGGCATTGTGCACCCAACATCAATATCAAACACTGGTGTAGAGCATGCCTAGATGCATACATTTTTTGGTTTGTTATTTTAACCAACTGTTATTTTCTGCAAATAAATACACTCAATGATAATGTTTTTATGAAGTAAAACAAAAATGGAAATCTTACCCACAGATCAATAGTAATGATTTTGCAGTAGTCTCAATTCTTTTAAAAATGTATTACTGCCTTAAAACTGGCCTATGTTATCATGAAATTGAGTGGGGTTGTGTTCATGTGTCTGAACATCCTGTGAGTTTTTGGGGATTGGGGGATAGTGGAGGGGGGCCTCCAAAGACACTCATGCCCAGGGGCCTCGTAGTATTGAGACCAGTGGCTTCTTTTTTTTCAGGACATTCCCAAACTGTTGAATTGGTTATGGATGATGGTTATAGATGTGTTGGACTGGAAAAACACGGTCAATTAAACACCTGAGAGCCAATTGTTCAGAGCAATTTCTGTTACTCTGTTGAAATAAAAGGTAAAAGTCAGTACTCTTGCCTAATTCATTTTTGAATTGTATTATATTCCTTGAGAGTACAGCAAAAATGGCACATTTTACACTCCCAATGTTTATGGATTATATTGTTTTTATGTTGATATTAATTGTAGCTGTCTACCTATTTATAAAACCAAAACTCAGATCTGATTTCAACCGTAATCATGTTTTCATGTTGATTTAGTCGTTCAAACGTCAGATGAATCTCCTTCTCCAATTTTCAGTGAGAAACCATGGCTTCTCTTAGGCAGAGAAAGGCTGGAAAAGGAAGTAAGGAGCTTGTTCCAGAGGCCCCAAACCACAGGTTCAACACTCCACTGGAGCCCCCAGAGGAGTCTTCTGAGGGTTAGTGTCACCACCAGTATTTATTATTGCCACCACATTGAGCCAGTCCTTGTTAAGCATTGCTCACAGTTCTAGTTTAGTCGTGTAATGTATTAGAAAAAGGTGTTTGTCATTGAAGCTGTGTTAGGCGAGCACTGGAGCCATGAGTGGTATTTAATCTTCTGTTATCCTCCTCAGGTGTCTGGACATGGAAGACTGTGCTTTGGGTGGCAACAGGTTGGATTGTGGCAATTAGTCTTGGCCTGCTGTGCTGCTTTTATGTGGCTACGCTCCACGAGAACGACCTGTGGTTTTCCAACATAAAGGTGGAGTGTTCCTTTTTATCCCGTGAAGTTTTCTATGAAGTGTAATTCAGCGGAGGCCAGTGAACCATTAATTGAGCAGGATGGGCTCATATTAATGTCAGGAATGGAGTAAATGGATTGGAGTTAAACCCATTAAACTCTGTGTGAGACCTTTCCATTTTAACCAGTAATGAGCTCATCCTATTCAATTAAGTTTCACCAGTCTCCACTGGTGTATCTTTTTTATTAAATATCATGACTGTGGACATTAAATTGAGCACATTCTGTGCCATACTCTCGGCCTAGCCCTTCCTACCTACTCAATTACAGGTGTTGATTCTATCTGGAGCTGCAATACCGTACTTAACAGTTTACCTCACAGTGCCTTATTGTCTTTGACAGTCCAGGTTTATTCTTGCCAGACGAAACACACTGCACGACTCGACCCACTCGCACCTGCAGGCTGTGAATAATTTGCTATTCCGTTCTAGTAATCAAATGCAAGCCTAATTGTGCCAACCTGCAATGATGCACATCTTTGGTTTTATTCACGTAATACATTTTTTGTACTGTCTATGGGTTGTTTCCCCTTATCCGCCTGCCTGTTTGTGAACACAGGGAAGGTAAACAGATGTTCTCATTCATAATCGATGTGGGTCACTTTACAGTGCTGGCAGCAGAAACAACCTCTCGCTCTGTATTCAAACTCCATGTGTTTCTTTTAAAGTGTTCAAGCTGATGACCTCACCGCACATGGAGCGCACAGCAGTTTAACAGAAAGTAGCTTTTCTCATTTGTGTGTTGAGCCTGTGAATGCAAATTTGGGGGGTGGTTTTATAAGAGAGATATTAAACGCACACTGTGGAAAAAGCAACAAGACGGAAAAAAAAATTGCAGCGACGGTATCTCATGATTACCAACAGACTTTGTTCAGAGAGTGATGACCAAGTATGGGATTAACAATGTTCTCGTCGTTAAGACGTGATATCGTTTTCTTTCTTTTTTTCCTCACGTTTCATCATCTTTCCTTGTGAACAATGCCTCTGGACTGAATAAGCTTTTAGTGAGTCCTCGGTGCAGTTAAGCATGCTGAAAATTAATTTCCCTTCTCTTGGCGCTGCTGCACAAAGTCAGCGGTGACTGGCTGTTGCAGTTAATATATTGTGACTTGAGAGGACTGTGTAGGATGCTGGCCATGTCTGCTTGGTTTGGCAGACTGATGTTTTTGAAAAAGACTGACCTTAACGTTTCCACATGGTTTTTAAGCATCTTCCACAGTTAAGCCAGTGTTGCTTCAAATGCTGACCAAATGTTAAGGTAGAGTTTCTGAAAAGCAGACATGTCTCAGAGGTATTTCCTATGGGACATCTTTGTTCAGAGTGAAACAGCTGTGGATTGGGTTCCTACATTCATCACGTGTGAAGTCGTGTCCATGGTAACAGAGCTTATTTCAGGCCACTTTTCTCTCACTAAATTGTCAAATACATACAAAGGGTCTTGACAGGTTTTCCAAGTGAATTTTTTTGTCCAGGTTTTTTTTTGTCTTCCTCTCTGTCTATGTAGTTCATGCGCAGGTTGCCAGTTTTGCTTAAGAGTTTGTTCGCCTTCTCTCTCCAGCAACTTCAGTTGTCTACCAGATCACAGACTGTGCCGATCGCTCTGACGTGCTCTCTCCGGATTGTTTAGCTTTTAACAGGTTTTCATTGGCATCGCGAAAGTAATGTAATTGCTTTACTTCTCATTTTTTACCCACGGGTTATTAGATAAAGATTAGGTAGTTAAACAGAGGGATTGGGAAAAACGGTGAGAAGAGGCCTGTTTTTCTTCAGCTTTGATAGTTGGACCAAGAGAGGACGAACCTTTGGAGACTCAGGGAGTTCTCATCAGTGAGTGAAATTATTATTTTTTTGGACGTTCCAGTAACGAAGATACGCAGTGTCTGGACATGGATATACGCAAGAGAGGACTCAGCAGGCTGCAGAGTTACTGGGGCATTTCGCGTGATGTTGCCACTGAAAGTTTCAGGGGGGAGAGAGGGCGTTTCAGGGTCATTGAGAGAGAAATGGCCTACTTGAGTTGGTCCTGTTTGAATATCTCGCCTCTGTGTCCGTGGCAGACCGTTGTCATGACAGCAGCGTTGGTCTCTGCTCTGGTGACTGGGCTGGCTCAAGCCTGGTGTGTTTACTCCATACATGAAAACCTATTGTGGTTCTCTCACCTTAAGGTAAGCTCAGCTCGGCTGATGAAAACCACTGCTGAGTACCGGGTATATCCTCTTTTTGTAACAACATCACTTTTTGAAACGTTTCTGAAAAGTTCTTGTTAACATTAATTCAAATGATTGTTATTGGCAAGATGGTAGTGTTGTATTATTTGTTTATGTAATTAACTTAAATTTTTTTCTGTTCCTATTACATTTTTAAGGTTCGTCAGAAATGTTGCGCATCTTGGCTATGGCCAAGCCGAGGTCAACAAATGTACATGCATTCCAGAATTTAATTTATTTACACTGTTTTTATAAAAAAATTATATGAAGAGCATGTACATAACTCCTGGCTGTTAGCATGGAACTTACAGTATGTTTTTGGTATTTAATTATTTGACCAAGAATATTCAGACCAGATTAATTTTATTTTTCTCCAAACTGCCCCTTATTTATTTATATATATATATATATATATATATATATATATATATTTTTTTTTTTTTTTTTTCTGTTATGACAGAAGCCTTGAAGCTGTTTTACACTTTTAAGATACTGAAATTGACTTTGGTTACTGGAATATTGGCTTTCGTTACAGAGGTCAAACTAATAAGAATAATAAAACTAACTGTATGCTGACATTTTAATAACTGTGCATTTGCTAATTACTCTAATAGAGAAATGGGCCATGGGAAAGTTAGTAATATGACAACCCATGATTCCTCTTTAAGCTACATGCTCTGTGAGCTACATGCTCTGTTGTGAGCTACATGCTCTGTTGTGAGTATCCAGTTTGTTCCCATGTGGACACCGACTGTGTGCAGCATCCGTTAAACTTTGAAGGATCCGCTCAAACACATTTTGTAATTGCATTTCCATCTCTGCTCATTTTTCAGGAAGTTGAGCGTGAAATCTCCTTTCGTACTGAATGTGGCCTCTACTACTCTTACTATAAACAGATGTTGAGGGCTTCCTCCATACAGCAAGGTATGTCCTGCCATCACGATAATAGTTAAACCTGTTCACAAACACAAACCTTTGTTTTTCTGTCCAAAACCTTATTCTTATCTTGATCTCCATAACTTCAATTCATGCCTATACTTAACCTAGCCCTTCTGCTAACCTTAACGATTATATTGTAACTTCTAATCCCTAAACATTTTCCAATTTAGTAATTTAGCAGACTCTCGCTCATACAGAGCAACTAACAGTGAGTACAGGGACATCCCCCTGGAACTTAGATGAAAGTGCCTCGCTCAAGGACATCTGGCACAAAATTCTTACTAAAAGTCAAGCATCCCTAACTACTGAGCAATCTGAACATGTACCAATTGTAACAATTTCCAAGCATACCCCTAAGCCTGAACTCATTTCCTCCAGTGGGACCGTACAAAGATATCTTGTAGAAACTTTTGTTTCCCAGCTTCTACTTTGTCAGGATGTCTGGCCCCACATGTACACATACAGTATGCTCCATACGTATTAGGACAGTAAAGTCAAAATTGCGAAAAGACTCTTAATAAAGTTATGAAGAATCACCAATGAATCTGGTGGGATTTTCTCTACATTGGTGGGTGAGATTTTGTACCGTCTTGAATTCATTCTGCTGCATCTATCATTTGCTTTTATCATCAATAATGTAATTTTGACCATTCCAGAGGCAACCATGCATGCCCATGCCATAACACTACCTCCACCATGCTGCACAGATGAGGTGATAGGATTTGGATTATCTGTAGTTAGATTTTTTAATTTTCCAATAATTTTAAAGGAAGGTTAACATTTTTCGATTTTAAGATGTACTGGCTGATTTTTTAAATTTTGGTTCTGATCAGAGTGTAGCCTTTAATTCTTCTGCCAAAGTCTTCGGCTATGAGTAGGTTGACACTTTAACCACAGCATTCTGGAGGTTGCTGGTTATGTCACTGAATCCTTATTAGTGATGCTGTTTTCAGCTCTGTTCATTCCTCTGTCATCAACTGCTGTTTTCCTTGACTGAGACTTTTTGTTCTTAATTGTCTTTCATAGACTGCTTCCTAAGTCTACATTTTAAATTATTTATGCCTATTGACACCACCAAATCTAAAGGCAAAAGCAATGCATGGAACTGAGACTACAATTTCACAGGTCTTACATGTGAACAACAGGAAACACTGATCATTTAGAAACACCTGTGAGCCAAATGTCTCTATGTTCACATATGATGGGAGGTTGGACAACTCAGTGATTAAAAAATGTCTACCAAAGCATATTGGCGTTTAAATAAAATGATGAATATGAGCTGAAAGTGCAGACTTCCAGCTGTAATCTGTCAAAATCAACAGTCAAGTGAAGACAGAGTAAATACAGCGGTATTACCACAAGATGTAAATATTGGTAGGCCTCAAACAGGAATACTGGATTTGGCCAAAACAAAAACCCTTATAAAGTTCTGGAACAACATCCTATGGACAGATGAGACAAAGGTCAACTTGGATCAGAATGATGGGTAAAGAAGAGTATGGAGAAGGATGTTAACTGCTTCTGTTCCACATCATACCAGCTCATCTGTGAAACATGGTGTGGTGGAGGTAGTGTTAGGGCAATGGCCTGTATAGCCTAGCTGCCAATAGAACTGGTTCCCTTTTTATTTATTGGGGTGGATCACATGTTAGAAGTTGTAATTTTTACACAGTCCACCTGATTTGGTTATAATTACTCTAAATTAAAGCTGAAAGTCTGCTATGAGCTCATTCATTATTTAATTTAAACTCTAATATGCTGTGGAGGGCAGCTGAAACAATGATACTTATGGACTGAACTTTGTATGTGCTGAAACATCCAGAAAAAAGTTGACAATTTAAAGTCAAAACGTGAATAAGGTAGGAGGGTACTGTAGAGCTGGATCTGACACACCATCTCCTACACCCCCTGACTTTCTACAGGTCAGAGGAATACAACTTAGTCCACTGTGAATCAAAACCTTTTTATGTGTGCAGGTTCTCTTAGCAGTCAGTGCCCTTTAAATGAGCCTCTTCATTTTTCAAACATTTCCTTTGCTTGGAAAATCCAGTTCTGTTTTTCTCCCATTTAAATCAATTCCATTTGTTCTTCCAAAACTGCATTTGCTTAAATAGAGGTCCTTAAATAGCAAGACAATCAGAGAAGGGCAGCTTTAAGCACACATACCCCTCAGTCCAGTCTGGTCTGTTCCCTCCATCATTATGGAATGAGAGTGCTATTGGAACACTGTAACCATGGGAACAAAGCTAGTTAAAAGCCGGAGGAAAAAAATCTGAAACACTGGTGCTCTAAGTGACCTGTTCCATAATAAATCCTTTACCAGAGCATTACAGAATGGACTGTTGTATTTTACCTATGCAAATAGCTGTCAATTTGCCAGACTGTTACTAAAAACAATTTTTGTTATGACACTGCCAGAGCAGCAACAATCTTTGTTGCTATTTTTAAGGTATTGTTTTCTCAAGCCAAATTCTATTGTAATTCAATTGTCTAAAATTCAACCAACTGGAAGAGTGGTTGTTCTTTGTTTACATGAGTCCAGCTTCTAAAGTCAGGAGCATTTTATACCAGTGATATAACAACCCTGCAGTGACTCATGTTTTTATTAATTGTTTCGCTAATGTGGCTTTGGAGACCCCAGATCTCCAAAGAAGCTGGAGCTTATGCAGTGTGAATGAGTTGCTGTATTGCACTATGACAATAAGCCTCTCCCAGGCTTGTTCCAGCAACTTCCAGAACTTGTCTCTGTGTACCCCATCAGGTCTCTCAGAGCTCATCAGTGATAACGCCACTGAATCCAAAAGAACAATCAATTTGTTGCAGCGCATGAACATACATCAGGAAGTGTTCTTGGGAGTTCTCTACAGGATCCTTCCCATCCAGGTACAATGACACTCCAGATTGCAATTACATTTTAGTTATTTTTTTCAGATGCTCTCATCCAGAGTGCTTTACAGTTCATTACATGGACAGCTTAGGGTAAGATGTCTTGCTCAAGGGCATAATGTTTAGCCCATTCCGGGCTCAAACTGGCAATTTTTTTAATACAAGTCTGACTCCCTAACCACTGAGCTGCTTATTTTTCTATTTCAATGCATTTGTATATTTCTTTGTCAACCTTTAAAGGTTTTATTATATTTTATTTCAGGGGGGAAGGATGTCTCCCAGTAGTAATTTATTGGAAATGAAATGAGCAAGTTGTTTTCAAATAATAATGGGATGATGAGTCCCTTCTCCCTATTGTGTTGTTGATGTGTTTTTGTGTACTTGTCTCAGGCCTACCTGGAGCCAGTGTATTTCTACATCTACACAGTGTTTTCCCTCCAAGCTGTCTACGTCATCGCCCTGTTCATCATCGGCTGGCTGCTGAGTGGCTCCTGGCTGGCAGGGGCTCTCAGTGGAATCTGGTACATCCTAAACAGGTATTGTTTATCCTTAACTGGTAGCTCTTAATCTTTAAAATGTTTCATGTTGGCATTGTCCTACATCCTGTTTGGGGTTCAACTTAATGTGGAATAATCCATGTCCTTTTTCTGGGTCCGACTCAGCCCTGAGCTGGTCACATCAGTTCCCAAATTCCAGAATCAGGACAGAATAGTGCCAGCAACTCGTCACACCAGGATGGATCTCTCTGGGACATAAATGACATTAATTCATGTTGACTCCAGAGATATGCCAATATTGTTATTACCACAATGTGATTATGTGGCCAATGATGTTTATATATTTAGAACTCATTATTCTGACAAATAACCTTGTTATTAGAAACTTTAAAAATCCTTTCACCGGGGCCATACTAATGAAAGCCCAAAGCCAATTACAGCTTTAATTTACATTGTGTGTGGTTTTAATTAACTAATAGTAGGAATGTACAACTAAAGCCTTACAGGTACCAGATTGAAAATTTGAAACCACCAACAATTATAAAATGAAGTACAACAATCTGTATGTTAAATTTTGCTCAGAGTTGAGTGCTTTAAGAGTAAAGTTTAGTGCATCAAGATAATTTAAACCTGTGCTATGTAATGTTTTCCAAAAACTATAATAAATACAATACAATGTTTTATGACTAGTAAATGTTAGGAACTAGCATATTGAATCCAGAGGTTGAACACATCAACCTAAATAATACAAAATACAGACGAGTAGAATAGCAAAATCAACATTTCAAAATATCTAACTAGCAACAAATGCATATTATGGGCAACATGTGTATTTTTGGAAATGTGTTATATTGTCCCTGAATTTCCTGTGTTCAGTCAAAACATGTATATAACATAACTGTAATAATATACGTAAAATTTGGGCTGACAGGACAAATTAATGGAACGTTACATAGTGCAGCTTCAACTGCGTTTAAATTAAAAGAATGTGGAATACATTTACTAAGAGTTCATTAATCTTTACTTTCATGTGTTTTTATTTTTTAGCACTAAAGATTGTTTTATAATTTACACATAGGAAATGTGTCATGCATAAAATATCTCAGTGGACCAGCTACAGATTGCTTTTTCTATCCATTTCATTCTTTTGTATTTTGTTTGACGCATATAAAAACATTAATGCATAGAATTCTCTGTTAACTAGCGTTTGCAGATATGTCAACAGAAAGCCAAGAGGACCAACAAAATGCATCACCTCAGTGGGGATATTATACTCATAAAATCTTATCTCAACTCTGTCAGGACTAATCTGAGCTAATTATAACAAATTAAATGTGACTAGTGTTGGAATATGGAACATTCTGTTACGGCTCAAATGAAAGAGCCCATTTATTTAGAGAAGTAGTCTGTCAATAACTTTTTATCTCTTATATTGCCAAATTAAGTCTATTCAAGGAAATGAAGATGTCACTTAAAAAAACTAATTCTGCAATGAACTACTAACAAAGCAGTTTCACTAGACATCCGCTGGCATCCTTCTGTTGGTGATGGCAAAGAACTAACATGTATAGGTAGGGTAATGCTGTCAATGGTGTTGACCTGTTTCACTAGTAAAAGTCGATCATGATACTCAGCCGACAACTTTCAGCAAAGGAGGAAAAACGTGGCAATCTAGATGCTGATCAGTTTAATATATATGATAGCTGAGTCCACTGTGGGCTGTCACTATTATGACATCACTTAATGGGCGGGACTAGAGGAAAATTCTCTGGAAAATATGAAACGATGGGACAACAAGATTTGTTGCAGGGTTTACTAAAAAACAAAAAGAAATGTATCAAAGGTTCATTCTAAAATGATTAATGGGTATGATGTGGCCTGCCAACCATCAGTTGCATAGCCTTGTAGGCTATAGTTTACAGTTCGGGTGTTGGCTGCTCAGACTACCAGCAGCATTGGCTTGGTCTTGATACAACCTAGGCATGTGGTATATTAACCATGCTTTATAATACATATAGGCCATGGTGAACATATACCTGTTTGCTGATAAGCAGGTTGTGTATCCACTTAGCAGGTCCTCAGTCACAAAAAAAAACATTTAGAATCTTCTCAAACCAACAATTTTAATCACGCACCACCTGCTTCCACACGAGACTATTCCACCATTTTAACCTTTCTTCTGATTTGTCTTGTTACATCAGCTGGTTTTGTTTGAGCTTTGAGTCAAGGAAAATGAACTTGGCTGCACACTGTCTCATTGCGGGAGTGAACATAAGCTGCGCACGTGGATAGATTAGAAATATTTCAGCACCGTGCAAAGTGGGCCGACGCATGCTCCATTCTCTCGCTGCCTGTTCGCGCGGCAGCTAGCCCATGTCTGTCGGTGCTCACAATGGATTTGGCAACAACTCGATGCAACAAAAGCTGTTTGGTTTATACAAAAAAAACGATCCCCCTGCAATATAAATGCACTGAATCAAAACACAAGCGTTTTTATTTGATGATGATAATAATAATAATAATATTATTATTACCCAAAATGTTAGCTCTGGTTTCCTTTGGTCGGTCATCTGCAGGGAACCATGGTTACCAGACCTAATGCAGGATCCCTGAAGAGGACAGGAAAGTACTAGAAATGTACTAGTACTTTTACACAAAGTGAGTGTTTCACAGCAGGCTGCTGTGAGACCAATCCTAGATATCTGTTAGTTCGTAGACCTGAATGCACGGTGTCATAGTTTAAGCAGTTCTGTGTATGTGATGTTTCCAGAGTAGATACTACGCGTGTGGAGTTCACCATCTCGCTCAGGGAGAACTGGTCCCTGCCCTTTTTCGCTCTCCAGGTGGCTGCCATCACCTGCTACTTGAGGCTTCACCTCGGTGCCACTCAGAAGGTAGGTCTTCTCACACTGCTGCTCCTCAATAGAATCAAGAGCCGTGTCTGAAAATGTATACAGGTTATATACACTTTAATAATCTTTGAAGGCGCTTTAACCTAACCGAAACGGGTTCCGTGTTCTCTCCATCGCGTTCCTTGGAGTAGAAGGTGGTGGTTTGGCTGATGTACCTGGCCACGTTGATGTTCTGCCTGACCTGGCAGTTCAATCAATTCATCGTGCTGATCCAGGCCCTCATCATCTTCACCTTGGATGGTCTGGACCTCATCTCTACAGAACAGGTCTGTGGCGCTGGTACCACTTAATCCTTAATGAGCAGCATTCAGACTTATTATTTTTCACCCTCAAAGTATCTATGGACAAGATGTAATTCAACACAGATTACTAGCCTCATGGTAATCCATTTAGAATGGAAATTAACAGATGTTCTACTCATTTAAAAACAATTGCATTTTCATACTTTATTGGTCAGAAACATAAAGAAAGGTTGGAATAGCTGTGTTCTGGATTCAACCTCTTGCTACAATGGTATATCTGAACCAGAGGGAGAGGTTAATGCTGTGGGAACAGACCCAAATTCCTAATAATATCCAACGATCTTGTGTCCATTGTGAGCGGTAAATCAGTCGGCCTTGATGCAAGGGGTTGGAGTTGGGCTGAGATGTGAACACAAAGCTTAGGGTCAAAGGTTGAGTCACAGGTTATAGATGGGTCTGTATGTCCCACTCCTGACACCTCCTTTCTCTCCTTTCTATTCAGGTGACGTGTCTGTACTTGGTGCAGGTTGGCGGCCTTCTGTCTGTGTGGCTTCTGCAGTTCTGTAACTCCATGATCCTGGGCTCGCTAGCTCTTAGCTTCATCGTGGCTGCTCTCTTCGTCAAGCATTTCCAGGTGACCCCCAATTGTCTCTGCTAGAGTCAGGATTACAAATTGGCCATTTATTGCATTTGTTTAGCTGATGTTATGTTGGATAGGTGGTCTAGGTTTGTGAAATGTGGAGATGGATTGAAATACATTTACTAATCAAATATATTAACGGAAATATTACTGAAATCAAACATCACAATAGTTGAGGATTAAAAATGTGGTTCATATTATATTGTTACAATACATATGTATAATTTTACTTTGTGAGAAGATGTCAATGTATGGCAATTTAGTCCATATCTCTAAGCTCTAAAGTATGTTTTTATTAAAACCAACAGGATTTTA
>JACXGM010000060.1:35811-64448 GCA_016801145.1 Umbra pygmaea
TGCTGGTGATGACTCACCCGTGCTGGTGATGACTCACCCGTGCTGGTGATGACTCACCCGTGCTGGTGATGACTCACCCGTGCTGGTGATGACTCACCCGTGCTGGTGATGACTCACCCGTGCTGGTGATGACTCACCCGTGCTGGTGATGACTCTGAGCAACCTTGCATCTTTTTCCCCTGGGATCCATCCAGAGAAGCCTGAAGATTGGAGGTCTCGCAGTGCGCCTGGGGAAACTACTCCTCCACACCTTCCTGGTCGTCACACTAACGTTCACTATCAATTATTTAGCCAAGGTGAGCCCTGAGACTTGTACTACATCCACCCGCCTGCCTGCCCCGTCACTGGGAATGAATAAGACATCTTCTGAGTGTTGCCAGTAACTGTGAAGCCGGGAGAGAGCAAAGCAGGGCTCAGTAGGAGCTGTCTGAAACATGGCTCTCCTGCTTCAAAATACACCATATTAACTGACTTGAGAGAAACAATGAACATTTTCTTGATAAGTGCGATATATTAGTTTGCAAATAATGACTGTTTTGTTTACACGCCTGGCTGTTTTACTGTTGATGTAAGGCCTGACCTTGTCTTTTTTTTGTGTGTGTGTCTTCATGCTCACACAGCAAGTGTTGCAGCTCCGCTCGGACGAACACATCTTTAAATTCATAAAGTCCAAGTTTGGCCTCGGACCTACGAGGTATACACTCTGACTTGCTGCACTGCTTTTTAAATGATTCACCAAAGTAATATCTCATTAAACATGAAATAACAGTTCAAGACATTCATGTACATACAGTAACTGTTTGCAATTTGACCACTAAAACCTACTCTTACTGTACTTAAACACATTACCTACAGTATATCAAACTATATATGAATTAACTATTTTTTGTCAACTATCTAAAACCTTTCTTGTAAATATAATAATAATAATTCAATGGCAATGCAAAGAATATGTATAATAAACAAAAATATTAACATCACATATGCAAGTACTTCTCAGATTTTGTGGAACAAAAAACAAAACTGTGCAAACACACTGCTATGCAAATACTCAATGCCAGATTATAAGGTTGCAAAAAAGGTTGCAAACTCTTTCCTCCTCTCAGAGATTTTGATGCCAGCCTGTACCTCTGTGAGGAAGCTTTTGGGCCACTGCGGTTGGATACATTTGACCGCCTGGCTGAAACTCTGCTGGCATACCCCTATCTGGTCACAGTGGCTGTACTACTGGTGATGCTGGCACTAGTGGCACTGGCCAACCTCTGGTAAGTTGGACCTCCTCTGGTATCTTTTGGACAGAATGTCAACACACTCTAGACAGGGTTGAGTCATGTCCCGGACATAATGGTTTCCTGGCATCCTATTCGCACACTGCTAAAGAGTATCCACATTTTTGTTGGGCTATTAATGTGTTCGTTCAATATATTGACCATCTGTCATTGCTGACTTTAGGCTTGACTCTGAAACACTGAGACATTAAATAGCAATTCTTATTAATTAGTACAGAGCTCTCCTTTCTGAAAGGCTTACTACTTTTTTAAATTAATTACACTGAAGTAATCTTTTTTTTTTGCATTTTGCTACGCTGATCTGTGTGTCTGTGTGGAAGAGGGCCTTTTGATGAATTCTTAACATTCATTAATAAAATAGATTGTTAAAAATCACTGAAATATCATGGTTTGTTGTGCTATAACGAGCATTTCTTATCCACTCTCCAGAATATTCTTTTGTTACTCAGCCCTGAAGTACTGTCATATTTTTTATTTTTTTAATCCAAGGCTAATTGCAGAGATGTACATTTAGTGGGCTATTAAAGGGCTGAAATAAAGTAACTTTAAACACAGAATAGTAGAAACAGCATCAGTTTAATGTTTTTGTTGACAGTCTCTTTCCATTCTCTCACAATTTGATACATTTTCAAATTACATAGTCAACGCTCATGTCCGCTCGAGTATGCTGTGCCAACATGCTGAGCTAAGCAATCCGATTGGATAGCGATAGGCATCTTTGATCTTGACGTGTCTGCCGGCATGACTAGGAACGCCGCAACGACTGAGCCATCAATGAACATGATTGATTTTATATTGACCATGGATTTAGTAGTGGGCATGTAGGACAGTTGAAACACAACAATCGAACCCTAGGCCACTTGACCACAGTTTTAGCATTCATACATTAACGAGTTATTGAATCACATTCTGCTGATTTCCCTGTTGGTCCAGTCAGCAGTCTCTAGCCCTTTCAGGCTTTGTGAATATCGTCGTTTGAGCACGTCATGCCTTTGTTTTCTCCCTGTATGATGAGACTCAAAAAGAGGGCCGCAGCGTCTCGGGCCATTCTCATTTCAGTAATCACACCCCTGAGGCACACAAGTCTCCTAAAAAGCGGATGATTACAGGTTAATTTCAGACACAGGTTTACCTTTTGAAATGAGAGCCAAACAGTTTGTGTAATGCCACCAGTCCTCCTGAAAGTATTCTGCACTAATGTTGTTCTTGTTCCCAGTGATTCAGCAGCAGCCGGGCCGGAAGGAGGATACGAGGAGCGGTCGATGTGTATGCGTTCAGATGTTGCCTACAATCTTTTACACACCTTGTTTTTCGGGCTCCTGGCGTTCAGCACCATGAGGTGAGCTTGGCTGCTTGTTCCAGATGCTATCTCTACCGACAGGTCTGGGAATTATGCTGAATAGCCAACCTCTATTTCCTTTATCTGTTAGTTCGTTTTAATCTACCCATACGCACGTCCCCGTTACGTATTTCTGCCGCGCTTTTCTCCAACCTGTTCTTTCCTTATCTCCCTAATGTTGATTGCACAATATTTTCAACATTTGCGATATTTATTTAGCGGCCTCTTAACACAAGGAGAACAGTGGCTGATCATATCGTTATTGCACAGTCAATTTTAGTCAGAGCTTTATAAGAAAGTTTAAAATGTTTTTTTTCTTTTTGGTCTATAATAATTGATGTTTCTTTTCTCCCCAGAATGAAATATCTCTGGACTGGCCATATGTGTGCTTTTGCTGCCTATGGTGTGTGTGGCAAGGAGCTGTGGTCCCTCCTTTTAAACATGTTACACTGTAACACTAAAATAACGGTAAACTGCGCCGTATACAGACTTTTTAGAAGAGTTCAAACAAATCCTATTAGCGTTTGCTGTCGACCATGAGTTGACCCAGTTCCTGTAGTGATTCAGTAGGAATGGTTATTCTGAACAATTACAGCCTTGTCCACTAGGTGGCAACATGGTAACAATCAACAGTGGAGATGAAACAAAATAGCACAACAGATTGAAATGTTTTTCCTGCTTATTGGCCCTGTTCTCATTTGAAATGGGTTTCTTTTTGATTTTACAGCTGCGGCTAATCAGGTACACAGTTCCACTTGTCATTCTGGGCATTCTATATTACAAGGTAAGACAAGTTGCATCTTATTCTCTCTCTCACACACACACACACACACACACACACACACACACACACACAAGTGGCAGGATCTCATAGAGTTAAAAATCAAAGCAGCTAACTTGGTGTTAAGGCAGGGCACATTCTCCTCAAGTCACTTCATTAACAGTTTAAGAGATCTGGCCACCAATTGGGCATGGAATTAGATGTTTGTTTTATTTTATTGATCCTGTACATCCAGTGGTGTTCTGTTTAGTTATTTAATTTCTTTTTCATTCCCTAGTTCTGGCCCAAACTAATGGCAGAAGTTTCTGAACTGCGAGAGTTCTATGACCCGGATACTGTTGAGCTGATGACTTGGATCAGGTAACATAGTCTGCCTTTCACTGTTATATGCACACGTACACACACAAACCAAGATCAGCTTAGCGTTGTTCCACAGATAGGATTTTACCATTGCTGTCTGTGACACCACATGTTGATGTGAAATGTAGATTTGGTGAGATGTGGTCCATGAATAAGGCATGGATGGAGCTCCGCTGGAGACTCAGACGTCGGCAGCAGTTCAGCCCGAGGCCCGGGCCCCTGTGGAACAGTGTTATCAATCCAATTGCTTCCAATGCTATTTGAGATGGAGGTAAATTTGGTGTGGCTTCTTTGCTTGGAGAGGAACTAAGTAGTAAAGACGGGCCTTAAGAAGAACTCACTCTGAATATGACACAGGTTCTCTGCCTCCGGAGAAAATCCAATTTGCTCGGCGGATTAGCGTACAGAGTTACCTTCACTGGTGCTAGCGAATTAAGCCTCTTGCAATGCGCTAATTACATTTAAGATGAAAGAGTTAAGGGGGATCGTGTTTCATGACAGTCTGGCATAGCAAAGCTCCTCTTGTTTCATGTAGATTATCACAGATTCAAAACCAATGGTGGGGAAAAAGAGGACGGGAACATGTATTTCTGTCTTATTCGAAGTATTTATATGAAGTACTCATTGGTCTGTTATGCTAATCAAGCTACTGAATGTGTTTGAACATACCGTTTACCCGTGGGCACTTTTCTAAATGGAGTTGCATCAAATCTGAAGAAAAGATTTAATCAGTTCTGCAGAGACATCACAAGGCTAAGGGGATAAAATCAAATTTAAATCTCCAAAATAATGACATACTGATGCTAAAACATCAACATGTTCCCAGGGATCCCAGTTGGTATTGCAGCTTTCTGCCAACCCAGACTTTCTTGATGGAGTTTGTTTGCTGACTGTTACTTTTTTCAGTTCAAGCTGAGTGTGTAACTGTGCCTCCCCCAGCACCCTGCTTCCAAATGTACATTGAGGAGTCAGTGGGATAAGCCATTGCGGATGGAAATGATCACTTCTTCACTCTCCCGTCTCCCAAGTCTGCCGGTGCCCTTAAAAGTAGTGCCTGTGTCTCGTCATGGCTGGTTTTGACAGCATTGTGAAGCTTCACCGTCATCAGACATCTTTATTATTTAGAGCTCTGGCTGCCATGCAATTACTTTCTCCTCTTTTGTTCCTCGGTTAATATTGCAGCGCCATGCTTTGATTGTGAAAAGCCTTGTTTTTGATTAATGAAGACAAATGAAGCTTTTGTTTTCCCATGGAAAGTTCTGGAGCCGTTCGAGCTGCTGTACTTTCTGCTATCGGAACAAAGGAGATGTTTTCAAGCGGCCAATTGTGAGCTTTTTAAAATCTTTCTGACACACTTTCTGCACTTTCCCTATTACTAATTGTCTTTCTGTCAGCTGGATTTTTCTCCTCTTTATAATATTTTCCAAATAAGACACATTTCCCCCTTATTATACATAGTTTCCCCAGGACGTTAGCGGCACTGTCAGTCTCCTCGTGTAAAGCATGGATATTCCCTCCAAACAGAAGGCTTTTCACTTTGCCTGCTGTGAAATTGCATCATAATGACATCTAGCCAGCTCTCCCTCTCAACCAATCAGTCAGTCGATCGATCAGCATCGTTCACCCTCCGCTAATTCACCCAACGGTAGAGCGGCAGTTGAATGAGTTATTATTGTGGCCGGCTGGCGCAGCAGCCAATATTTGTGCGGATCCATCTTTTACTTCTAGCTGCGAGCAGAACCCAGTGGATGAGAGTGTAGCACAGTGGAGAAGAGCTGCAGGATCTGTGAGGATCTATGTGACAGCACCAATTCCATCTCTCCCGGACCATCGGCTGCAAACCGCAGCCGGCAGCGTCTCCGAGCGTTTGGCATGCCCCGCCGCTGCCATCGCCTGCCATTTCTCTTGACACCGGAGACATTAGTAGGCAGTCATCTTCCTCTGCCTTTTGGATTCAGAGACACTGGAAATGGTTCATCTACTGCAGCGCTTTCCATCCCTGCCGACGGCACCGCCAGTTTCAAAGTAGCATCAACAGGTGTACGGTGTCGTTCATTTACCGCATGACATAGTCCCACCTATATGTGTGTGGCGTATAACTAACACCCCAGCACAGACATGCATTCCAATTTCACGCTCAGTCACCATCCATGTCCTCCCTCACCAACTATTAATGGCATTAATCAATTTTTATAATGTCACCAGGGCGGCAGGCCGGCATTTACATACTGGAATATAAATCTGAAATTAAATGTAAATCAGCTGAGCTCTAAGGAATCCCTCTTGAATATGCAGTAATTAAAGACAAACTCCTGCCGAGACAGGAAGTGACACAGAAAGATCATGTCAGAGGTCAGCCCCATCATATCTAGTGTAGGGGGTCAGGTGATTAGCCCCCGCAACCGGCTAATGTTCCTAGCGAGGGCATCTAGCTTTTATGATGTGTGGATTTGAATGGCAAATCAGCATGGGGTTGGAAAAAGTGGTTAATAACAGCTCGCTGTGAAACGCTGCTCTGATTTCTTCTAGAGTTAGAGGTATTAGGCTTGAGTTTATTTCTAATCTAAGTAACACAATGGCTTTTTATTAGCAGGCAGTAGTTAATTGAACTTAAACGCAGGACTAAATTACTTAATTTTGAGTGTGCCTGTGTGTGTTCTCTACATCTGTGTGAAGTGATTATAATCAACTATTCTATTCTAGTACAGTGATTTATTGTATTTTAACAGCTCATCTGTTGCAGTATTGCATAGTTTTTTAACAACCAAGAGCACACTACTTTTTTTCCTTGTGCTGTTTCCAACTGCCTAATTGATTTGGGAAATAGTTTAACAACTTCACAGGTGGTTCATTTAAAGTACACAATGTTCACTTTTTTGTTTGTGCCTCAAATGAGCTGATTCCTCAGCTGTTAACAGGAATTAACACAAACTATTAGAAACACACATGCTTGAATGAAATGTCTGTCTGTTGCCTGCTCTTCTCCACAAGAGTGGATCCATGCAGTAAGACTTCCCAGCTGAGGGAGAGTGGATACAGCCCAGACTGTAAGCACAGCGGTTGTTCCAGCTGTCCTTTGAGTTTTAGATTAAAAACGCCCTCCGGGTTCCCAAAGCCGCTCAAAGAGGCGTCTCTGGCCGAGTTGGTGTCTACGAGTGGAGATCTCTGGTATGAGATTGACAAGACCAAGGTCAGGTTGTGTTAATGAAACTGTTCCCCCTAGAGTTATGCACTCTAGGCTGGACTAATATACCACGCAACAGAATGGGCCTTGTCACGTTATGATTCCTTCCTCTGGAACACCTTGAGAAAAAGGCCTTTGTGAAAACAGAGACAATCTCGTTTTTATTTGTCTGGGAACTACATGTTTCCGTCTGCATTAAAGACTCAGACCTTTTACACGCCTTCCACTCTGTCCTTGAAGTTGTGTGCCTCCACAACTTTTAAATGTCATGTCTTTGTTCTTCTACAAAAGGAGAAATTGCCCAGGTAACCGTGGGGGGGCGGCATCATTTATAATTGTATGAAAGTATACAAATTACCCTTCTCAATAAAACCAGTGCTTTAAAAAACAAAGACCAGTCTCCTCAAAATGCTTGCGTCTTCTACAAAGTTTGAGAAGTCTCTGTAGTGAAAATTGCTCACATGTCCCATTGCCCTAGCTGTGTGGCATACAGCAAGATTAACTATGATTAAACCTCCAAAAAAGCCTTCTTTCCCACCTTGTCTTCTAGCTTAAAGACCCCCAAGAAAGCTGTGTTTGCTGGGAGCATGCAACTCCTGGCTGGAATTAAACTGTGCACAGGGAGAGCGCTGACAAACCACCCACACTATGAAGACAGAGCCCTCCGAGAAAGAACCAGACAGGTAAAACAAACACTTTATCTTGACAATACTTCTACACGAAACACCTGGTCTGAGAGGATGTCAACATGAAGGCCTTCAGAGAAACTCACCAGGCTTTACATTAAAGTGCTAAAGCACCACCAGAAGGTATTTTGATTCCATTTGGTTACAGACTGGCGTAATTGGGAGTTGCAAATTTGATTAAAAAAACATAATGTGGAGAAACATTACATTAGCCATTGAGTCTTTTTCCAAATCCGAAGCACACAAGAATAACATGATTATACTAAAATGTATTTTGTTTGGTCTCTTATCTGGCGAGAGAATAAATTGGAAATAGTGATTTAATGTCTGACGCAGGATCTCTCTTGGTTCGATTATCTCACATTTGAGATGCCTCAGAAAACACGAGGGATTTTGGTTATAAAGTTATACCCATCACTATTTAAAAGGAACTTTCTCCTACTGTTTCCATCAGGACAAAACACAGCCTTTAAACAAACACTACATTTTGGACAATGCTCCTGACTGTGGAGTTGGTAAACAGCAAGAATGCGTAGTTACAGTATGTGGTACTTCTCAATTTTCTGATTTCAGAGACCGTTTAAGATAAATTTAGGTAAATTAAAGTCAATTTTAGTATTTGATGAAACAGTCTTACACCAAATCTTTTTGGTTTGTGTTTCTAGTAGCTCTACAACTGTATGTGAACACCTTGCCAAATGACGAAATCCTGGGCCCACTATATTATAAATGTGTCAACATCAATCAAATGTACAGCCCATCTATACGACGCAGTTCGATCCGTCAACCATCGCTCCACAGGATTGTTGAAAGAGAAATGGAAGGATGCTGTCGTGTCTGAAATACCTATCTCAGATTGGAAGGAGAGCTTGGAATACGTATTGTACCTACTCAATCAACCGTAGACATTGTCTCATGCAATTGAAATTGTTTCATAGACTACACAACTCCCAGGCTAGACTCTAGAGCAAATTCGTCGTCACCTCCTGCGTTTGACAAATGTCGTCCTCTCAAAAAGGGAGGGGGGTGTTCTTTTGTCTAAATTTGTAATTGTATGTTTATTTTAGTTATAAATCGTTATTCGAATCAAGAAAACCTGATACCGGTAACATACTATATGCAATATCAGGTTTGAGTGCCAATTACATTTCAGTCGTATCAGAGGATTTACCAGTAGAATGGGGCTTGGACTCTTCAGGTCATCTCCAGAATGGACAAAATGGTAACGGCATTGACCCTACATTAGTATCAAAGAGACGACACCACTTCAATATGCTCATGTTAGGATGCGGGGGGAGGTCAAGTTCGGCAGAGGGAGGGACTCCGATAAGCCTCTACGTTACAGTGCACTATCAGTCACTTTTATATTTCCTGTCAGTGTCTCCCATCAGCTTTATCGAAGCGTGCAACTTTTATCAGCCAGACAACTCCAGGTTCTCATCTCACCCGGGATGGCCGCTAGCATTTGTCAGACAGAGATTAATTGTGGTGTTGTGAACCATCTCTAAAGCTCGTTAGATGGAGCAGAGTGTGGGACAGGGTGAGTGGAGATGCAACCAACCAGGCAGACGCGACATGCAGGCAGAGATGTTTCGGGGCTTTTGAATGTTTGGTCAGTGTGCGTTCTGTCTAGTCTGTGGGCGGTACCCTGCGGTGCTGTGAGACGTAGGGAGCTCAAAAACAAGGAGCACCGCTGACTAATGAAGCTTCAGCTGGAGGAGGGCTGAGTGTCTGGGAAGACCAACCTGGCTATAACCTCCACCTGGGGACGCGAGCCAAACGATCCACCCGCTCCATCCAGCTGCGCCGCCGGGCCGTCCCTCATGACCGCAGAGGGGTCAGACGTCAGCGCCGTCCACCTTCAACATTTTGTCTCGCCGTCCTCCCTACCTGTCTAAGCCCTATGGCATGTGGCTGTACTCCCAGTTCCACAGATGTTTATCTGCCCTCTGAGCGGTCCTTCATGTTTAATCTGCCTGTTGTTTCAGGTGTATCAGATCTACGCCCGGAAGTCCCCACGGGAGGTGCATGTAATCCTACGCGAGGCGGGGGCCGACTATGTGGTGATTGAGGACAGCATCTGCTATGAGAGGAGACACAGCCGAGGATGCAGGCTGAGAGACCTGCTGGACTTGGCCAACGGACACGTAGGTGTTGCTTTTGTTTGGTAACCTTTCCAGAACTCACAGGTCAACCAGTGGGTGTTAGCTTTCACATGCAGATACATGAGTAAAACAGCAATCTGATTTGTGGTTTGAATAATTTATATTATTGACTCAGTTTAGGTGCCTTGCTCCAGGGCAGTTTGAAAATGTAAACCGCACTAGAATTTGAACTAGTAACCTTCTCGTTGCTGGTCCGGCATTATAATGGGATTCTCAGTGCCCTTGCTTGTATACAGGTGTCGGTGTCTTGTGTCTCTGTGTGTTTTCTATGCAAAAGGCAGACATCTGGTTGAAATACTATGTATTATTTCGAATTTAGATGAGGAATATAGACGCGATTGCCTAAGAATGAGAGGAAGATTTTGTAGCTCTGTGTTGTAAGCTTGAACTAGTGGCACGTCTGTGTGGATGTGTGCACACTTCCGCAAATAATATGTTGTCTGTCAGCCTCTGTCACTCATGACACTTCAAAGTGTGATTGTTTGAAGGGGCTCAATTACAGCTGGCATTGGGTCTGGAGATTGAGCCGCCTGTGATCTGCGAATCACCTTTGCTTGAAAGATGAATTTTCCTTCTCTCGCTTTTGATGCCAGAGAATAAATAGGTGGCTAGTTGGATTTCTAGAGGCACGCTTGCCTTGCATACACATTCACGCTTGCCTTGCATACACATTCTTCCCAAGCTAAAATATAGCCTCATTGAAAGTATATCAAACTTAATATCACGGTTTAACTTTATCTAGCCATTAACATTTCCCTGCATCGTCATGGCTTAGTAGGTTTTTACGTTACTGAAGGGTGTCAGAAGCGTCGCTGCTGAGTGTGTCTAATTTGTGGTTTGTGTTAGATTATGGATGGCCCTGGGGAGAACGACCCAGACCTTGTCCCCGCCTCGCACCCTCGCTTTTGTGAGTCAATCAAGACGGACAATCCGGCGTACACGTCCCTCTTCAGCCGCGTGTTCCAGAACAAGACCTTCCACGTGTACAAGCTCAAAAAGGCCAAGAAAAGGCTCAAGGCAGTGGAAGATAAGACCCAGTAACGCCGAACCGGGTCCCCCAGAAACAACCCCCCACCCACTCGCATCCAGCCGCCCACCCGCCCAGTTTGACTTGGCCTCCAGCAGTTCTCTGCCACTTTGATATACTGATGATGGCTCTGTGCTCTCAGGTCCAACCCCGCTTCATCTGGAGAGTGCGGCTGCACCTGCCCGCCCGCCCACATCCCTCCTGCATTGCGCCCTGCCAGCCGGAGGCGGGTAATCAACGGCAGACTGACACGCCGCTGATTTAAGCAGCGTCTGATTGTGGCGGGCGAGCACCTGCATACGAAACCAGGGCTTTGTGTCAGCAGGCTCATGTTTAAATAGCAGAGGGGATGAAGGTGCCTCCGTGCCCCCCTAAGTGCCCCCCTCTGGCTTTCACCTAAAGGCAGAGATGGAGTATAAGGTTGGGAGCTGTCTTTGAGAAGGGGGTTGATTGAAAGCAAGAGGAGCAGCTTGGATAATTATTGCCAATGCCAGTCAGATGTTTTTGGGCGCTGGCTGGCCTAAGACTATGTGAAACCTGTGTCTCATTTCAACTTTGTGATTCAGCTTTTGATATTCTGACACAAACGCAAAGCTCTGCATACATTGTCAGTTGTGTTGAATCACAGGGAAAGTGCCATTCTAATTGTAATGCATAAGTCATAGCACTGTGAAAAGTATCTGCTTGTTCATTCCGTTGTGTTGAAATTGGATGTTTTAATTTAGAAGATGGCTGATTCGGAGAAGTAATTCCGCTATAGTTGCCTAATAACTGTATTCTAATGTAATGTTTTTAGCAATGACATTGCTCGTATGTATTGATAATTAAATGTAGATGAGTTTATCGTTTAAGCAAATTGCAATGTTTAACTAGAATTGAAAATGTAGAAATGTAGAGCAGTTCATTAATTAACTGTGTTCACGCAACACTCAACACCATGTAGAAATGCTGCATTGTGGGTAAAGCATGACCCCTGGCTGATGTTGAATTTGAGGATCGGTTAACACAAATGGAATTAATTGAAACCAGAAATATCCAGGTTTACGCAGTGTCTTTATTTTAAAAAATGTATCCAATGTGACACTTAATTCTGACAAGTTAAAGCATACATTGTTGGGGAGTTTGTCTTAGCAGTAGGTTATAGACCAGTCTGTGTGTTAAGATGATTTGAAAAAGATCTACTGTGCAAATGTTTGATTTAATTGATTACAATCTAGTGCAGGGGTCAGCTGTGTCTAGTTGAATCTTGATCTGATTGACACAAGGCCAAATCATGATATGTTTGAATACAGGCCAAACTGAATATTCAAAATGAGACTAGGGCACAAAGTTGCAACTAAACAAATGGTAAACAATATAATTTTAAATGTACTAATGTTTGGTTAGTGTTTTTCACAGTACAGTGTTATGCCAATCTTTGAGCGTCCCCTTTACATTTATATGATGCTAACAATGAGTGCATACATTTTATACTTTGTTATACTGACCCACTTTGCTGTACTCAGAATTGAAACCACAAACCTGAAATTACAAGTGAAAAGAAGAAAACAAACTTATTTGATGTAATGCACAGCTACTATTTAGTTGGTGATCTTGTGAGATTAAAATGGGAAAGAAAGGCGTGGCCAGAGGTAACAAATGCAGTTACGGAAGTATGCAAGGGCTGAGTTTTGTATTCAAGGCACAAACCATGAACACCTTATTTTTGACAATGACATTGTTGCATTTCAGGCAGACTGGCAATTTGCCTAGTAGTGAATAAAATCTACTATTGCATGTGTGGCTGAGTAAATATATTCTGGTTGATGTCAGAACAAGGCTTCAGTGGCTCAAACATGCTCCTTAGCACTACAAAACTTCCTGGTAAGTTGCTGGCACAGCCACATGCGTTGTTACTTATTTAAAGGGGCCTACGTTGGCATGTCGTGCTACTGCGCAGACATGAGCTACGCAGATTTGGGGTGCCTCAAAAGTAACGCAATGCAAGCGGCTGTTCCGGGACTTTACCAGTATATTTTGTAGTACTGGGGAGATTGTTTTCGAACCACAGTTCTGAAATTCGACCAGAAAATATTTACTCTGCCTTATGCTATAACCACCTCTAGTAGATTTAAGACTACTAGGCAAATTCCCATTCCAGTTGAAATGCAACAATGTCGTTGTCAAATCCTGGTGTTCATATAGTTGCTGTGAAAATATTACTGCTGTTCCATACTTATCTTGGTTCGTTATCTCTGGAACCCCAAAGGTGCCCCAAATCTGCATAGCTCATGTCTGCGTATTAGTACGAATCGCCCATTTTATGACAAACGACTCTTCAACCTTGCACTTGCGGCGACAGTATGCACAGGTGTCAAACCGGTTCCATGGAGGGCCTATTGTATGCTGTTGTCTTTCCCTTCCATTAGTGCCCGATAGGCACACTATCGGCAAAACTCAAGTCAAGCAAAACTTCCGTATTCATATTAGACGGCTCGTCCGCTTCTTCTACGTACAATTTACCACAATGTCCCTGGAGCTGCGATGGCATTTTGCACCCGGTGTTTGATCGCAGAACCAGGGATGTTGTGGTAAATTGTACGTAACGGAAGTGGACAAGCTGTCTAATAAGAATGCGGAAGTGTTTCACGACTAGACCCTATTAAGACCTAGACTGCCATGTGAGTGAAGGTCCTAACTAACCTAATCAGTCAGATACAACGTAAGTTTGAACCTGCACTAGGCCCTCCGTGGAATCGGTTTGACACCAGTGGTGTAGACCATGTATGCCCTCGTAGCATGTGGAAAAGCTTGGGTCCCATATCGGTCTGGACTTGGTTAGGTTTCATGTAACCAGCTAACAATCTTTGTCCCCTACTTTTTTACACAACAGTGGTTCTCAATCGGATTCAGGTCTGGGAAACATGAGGTCCATGGCATCAATGCCTTTGTCATTCAGGAACTGACTACACACTGGCCACATGAGGCCAGGCATTGTCTTGCACCAGGAGGAACCCAGAGCCCACTGCACCAACATAAGTTCTGATGGGTCTGAGGATTTTATCATGGTACCAAACAGCAGTCAGGCTAGCATGTGGAGGTCTGTGCGACCCTTCAAGTATATGCCTCCACAGACCATTACTGACAAAGTGCCAAACCGGTCATGCTGGGAGATGTTGCAGGCAGCATAGCGTTCACCACAGCAGGTCCAGACTCTCATGTCTCACGTGCTCAGCGTGAACCTGCTCTCATCTGTGAACAGAACGAGGCACGAATGGTGGACATGCCAATTCTGCTGTTCTCTGGCGAATGCCAATCGAGCTATACGGTGCTGGGCTGTGAGCACAGTTCCCACTAGAGAATGTGGGGCCGTCATGCCACCCTCACCATGCACATGAGTAGCCCGATGGAGGTTATTTTGTAGGGCCCTGGCAGTGCTCCTCCTGTTCCTTTTCACACAAAGGACCCGATACCGGTCCTGCTGCTGGGTTGATGCGCTCCTATGGCCCTGTCCAGGTCTCCTTGTGTACCGGCTCATCTCCTGGTATCTCGTCAATGCTCTTGAGACTGTACTGGAGACACGGCAAACCTTGGGACGTATGGATGCCACCCTGGAGGAGCTAGACTACCTGAATGGGCTGCAAGTACCACTTCATGCTACCAGTAGTGATATTGACACTAGCAAAATGCTAAATTAGAGAAGAATCAGTCAGGATAGAGCAATTGTCTCTTGCCACCTCCTGCAAAACTACTCTTTTTAGGGGTTTACTTGCTGTTGCCTTTTCAGTGCACCTGTTGTCACTTTCATTTGCACCAAAACAGGTGACATTGATTCACAATCACTTATGCTTCCTGACTGGACAGATTGATATCCCCGAAGTTTCATTGACTTTGTCTAATACTGTGATTTGCGTGTTCCCTTAGTGATGATTCAGAGTAATTTAACCCTAGGGTCCTTTGCACCTCAAACAATCCCCCCCCCCATAAGCTTTTTTCCCTTGTTATAACATTGGTTGAGTTGGCGCTATCACCCGAATGGCTTAGTGCAGGCGCTAATGGAACCAAAAGTGTCTCGTAAATAACCCCACTAATGTTTGGAATGGTACCAAACTTCTACAATAGTACAAATAGGTTTTGTACTTACCAAACGAGGCATTGAAAAGTTTTAAGTACACCAGAAATATATTTAAATAACACTTGCCTGATGGCTGCTACTCTCGGCTGCTACCACGATCACGCACAGAGCACAACATCTATTGCCTAGCAGCCGAGACTTTCCTTTGCCTCGTTTTCTAAGAACAGAACCTATTTGTACTACTGTAGACGTTTGGTACCATTCCAGGCATTATTAGTGGGGTTATTTACGAAATACACTCTTGGTTCCATTAGCGCCTGCACTAAGCCATTCGGCTGATATGTTATAAGGGAAAAAAGCTTATGAAGAGTTGTTTGGCTCGAGGTCGAGGTGCAACGTACCCTAGGGTTAAATTACTCCGAACCATCACTTTAATTATTTTGAGCAGTGTATATGGAAGAATTGGCAGCACTATGATCTGATCCTAAGTTAATAGGTATACTAGAAGTTTACATACATGTGTTGGCTGCATTGATTGTGTTAATGTCTTCAATTACCAAAAACACGTCATTTTGACAGGGGTAGCCAAAAGGTTGTATAGAACTGCACATGCATGGGTCGTTTTCTTTCGAATCCATTAATCTTTTATGGTTTTATAGGCAACAACTGTTTCTTTCAGGGTGAATTGTAAATATTGTCGTTGCCTCTAAATTCCTGGGGGTATTATTGACCTGTGTATGTGTTCACTGCGTATCTAACCATAAATTGCATTACTAGCATTTATGATTGGTATCATGGTAGGTTACTTTATTGGTATTGTTGATTTAAGCAGTGATTGTATTTTCTCACAATTTATAATACGAATAGATAACATGTTACAATTAACCCATACCTAGGATTTTGTTTTCTTTTTACAATTTTTCAAAGTAAACAATTGTATAAATCAGACATTGGAAGCAACCCTTTGTGGTCACTATCACATGTCTAAAAGATTAAATGAAAATATATTGTTTCTGTCTAGTATTTTCAATTATGTTTCAAGTTATACCTAGTTTATCACTATCGATGGTGTTTCAGTAAAGCCATCTTCGGGGTCAGGAGGGTCATGACAGGCAAAAACACAAACGGTTGCTTGGTTTCCCAGTCTTCCCTGATGCCAATTTTGATTGTGATTTTATTGCGTATTGCTAATGTGAATTGCATCATGGAACTATTTAAAGATTTAACAGCTTCAGAGTATGAAAGTGCCTTCAATTGTCTATTTCATCTCTGTTGATGTCAGTCTGTCTTTATTGAAGCTAACAGTGGCTTTATACTTTGCTGGCGATGCTGTTAGAAAGGACATTGTAATTGAACACTTGTCCTTACGTGTCATTTTTCATGCTTTGAGCTGTCAGAACTCAAGTTCACAGGTGAAAAATTCTGAGGATTTTAAACTGCTAACAGGCTTCATTTTGGGTGTTTAACACAGTCTAACATGAACATTTCCAATACTCTGTCGACCGCAACTAATTTAACACCATCTGGGTGTCTGTCAAAGTCAGTTAATGAAATGCCATGTTGATGATATTCTACACTAAGTCATATTTATGAACTAACTCTTTAATCTAAAAGAAACACCCTTATCTGCTGTTGTCAACAGTTATTTTTGTTGGAACTGTGTCTGTTTACCCAGTGAATGGTGTGTGTGCTTGTTTGACGTGTCAGTGAAGGAATTGCACTAGTTAGTTTGGCATATCATGTTTTATGTTGTTTTATCTTTCATTTTGAACATTGATTTTTATGGATCAGTGTTCATTGAAGTTATCCAATGGGACTTTGTATTCTCTGCTTTGTATTAAAACCTCATTTTTTTTCAATTGGTGTTCTGCTGTCATCATTTGTAAAAAGATCAAATAAACCGTATCGCTGGACAGAATAAATGGAGTCATGTTGATAGCCAGTAACAGCTTGACGCATTCTTCCTAGTCCGGTATCTTAGATCAGGTTTCATGTAAACAATTGTGATTTTTGAATAAATGAATCTTTATTAAGAAAAAAGATTGATGCAAATACAAAACACCAAGATATCTATATTCAAAGCTTGTCATGATAATGATAAAAAAGATAAATTCACTTTTTTAAGAAGCTGAATGTGATTCATAGTTCTTCCATTGACACATAAAAAAGCAATGATTTTATTAACCTTTTATATACAAATGAGGTAAAAACTTAAAATTCCACAATGTCTTTACCCAGTACACAATGTTGAAGCCGTTTTATGATTCAAATGAAAGTATAATTTCTTCTCTCCAACAGAGGGAAATTGTGTAAATCCCAAACACAATCATCACATTTCAATCCTCATGATTTTCACCATCTCCTCTATAACCAAGCTTCCTGCCCCACCATGCTTGGTAGATAAATCACAACTCCCATCCGTCAAGGAGTTTTAGATGTCTATAAAAAAAATAATTGCAATGCGTCAGAATTCCATACCCTCTCCTCCGCATCCTATTTTAAACTTGTTGTTGCTGCTTTCAGAAAATTGGCACGTTTGAAATCCGTAATCACAATGTCGACTTTTCAATCGACTTCTGAAACTGCCGTGATCCTTTGGTTCCCGGCGTGACAGCGGCGCCGTCGGCTCACATTAGGTTTAGCGCTCTGATGTGTTTTAACACACTCAAGCCTTTCCTTGTGCCGTCACGCTCAACATGCAGCATCTCTGCACGTAAAAAATAAATAAATAGTAAAAAAGGACCTAAATCAAAAATAATGAGAAGGGTGTGTTATCAATACCTCCCAATGCATGAAATACAAGGTTGGCATTTATTCACAGAGGGAGGTTACATTACTTTTTTTTCTTATTCCATTTGCTGTGCAACAAAGCATTTCCAAAATCTCCACTCCCCATTGAGCTTCACAGTTCCTAACACAAGCACATTTAAACTGAGTCCCGGAGGTGCTTTGAACAAACCCTCCCTCTGTTCATCCTGCCGCCCCCCCTTTAGCATTCTAGGGCTAATTTCACCTCCATGTGTTTCTCTCACAGCAGAGCTAAAACAAACATGCAATAGAATGCTGGCTTATTTATTTATTTATTTTTTGGCAGATTGATCCAGGTAGAACTGGGAGGGGAACTTTTTTGGGCCTAGCGTTTAATACCCAGCTTTGTGAAAGATAAATGGGAAACCCCCCCCTGGGTGAGCTTCCTCCTGGAAATACCCCGGTAACCAGATATTGTTTCCTGTGAAAAATATTGGCCGCCTCTCCATTATGAGTGGCAAGGTTACCTTCCGTATCATCCGTGTGTCAATGAATTGGGTTAGACTACGGTCTCAGTGGCCACGATGCCAGAGTTGCGTCTGTATAGCGTCTCGACCCGGTTGCTCTTGGTCATTCTAATACGATGTGTTAGTCATGCGTGTGCCGTAGAGTGATAGCGTTCAGAATGTTTGGTATTCCTGAGGAAGAATGTTAAAGCTGAGAAACACAAATAAGAAAAGGGCTTTTTCCTCTGTCCTTTCATACTCTGCAGTTTGATATCTGAGCTCTGTCCCTCTGGAGAATAGAAATGCAGGGTGGAGAGACTAGAGAATAGAAAACCAAAACCACGTTAGCATTGTAAATATATACCTTATGACCACAACTGTTGACTGCACACCCAGCAAAGAGCTTACAAAGGGATTCCTCTGGAAGGTCACTGTAAAGTCTTCCTGTATGAAACATAAGCACTTTTTTTAAACACAGACGTATTACAGACATTGAGAGCGATTTAAGGTGTAGCGAGGTCCGAGAGGTGCCAGGCAATTCCATTCCCCTGGGGCAAATATAACATTTTCACCAGAATCATTGTCAACCGCAAGTGACTACCCAAAGGCCAGCATGCCGTGCTCGCTAATTGTCATATCCGTTTTTATTGTTGACTGCTAGTTGCTGTTATCCAGTGCATAATGAGTCTCTGCTCTCTTAGGCTAGCATCTGGGCCTGGTTAGGTTAGCATCTGTCCTCGCCTCGAGGCCGATTTTAGAGGTAAAAAAACCCCAATGTTGAATGAAACTACCCCAAAGAGTAGAGGTGTCATGCTTACCATCACTGTCTAACCTAGCACTTTCCATTCCCCTCCCAGTTAGTTTGCCTTATTCATAACCTCTCTTGATGTGCGATGGTTTCTGCAGTGCGGTAACTCGTGTTTTGTGGGTCTGCAGCGCTCAGAGGTGGCTGGCCTCAGCCTTCTCGTAGAGGGCTTTGAGCTTCTCAAAGCGTGGTCCCCAGTCCTTCAGGCATTCCTGGCCGCTAGCCGTGTCCTCCTCCAGGCCGGCTGAGCTGAAGGAGCTGAGGGAGCCAGCCAGCGAGCCTCCCCCCTCGGTGGAGAACACCTGCAGGGAGTCAAAGGGGGCCGTCTCGGGTGCCTGGTCGGCATCGCGGATGATCTCACACAGGTAGCGGGCCAGGTCCTGGCTGGAAAAGGACAGGCTCTTTCTGGCCAGCAGGAGAGGCCTGCTCTGGCCCTGGGCGGAGGTCCTGACGGGGGGCACGTCTCTCCGAAGGGTGGTGACTGTGGTGGAGGAACAGGAGGGGGTTGTGCCGGCGCCAAGCCTGCTGAGGGTCTCCTGTACTTGGGGTTGTTGGTGCTGTGTGTGGGGGTGGTGGTGCTGGTGGATGGCTCTGGTGCGGCTGTACTGGACCGACTGGGCCGGACTGGGCTGGAGAGACTTCTGGAGTTCGGCCATGTCATAGGCATTCTACATACATACACACAGGAAGACAGAGAAAGGACAAATGGAGCAAAACAGAGGGATGGTAAGAGGGAGGAGGAAAAACATGCGCATAGCTTCGTCATCGCAGTAATCAGCATCCCTTTTCCCTGTCCTACCCGTCTACATTCACAATCTGTCTTCATGCTCTCCCTCCCTGAGAAAAAAAGATGCATTCACCGGTAGTGGAGATGTGACAGCCGTGTTACCCCAACACACTAAGTAGTCTGGGAACGGGAATTGGGAGGGGGGGTCTCACTTGAACAGAGCGCAGGGAAATATGGTACAAGGGCTGCAGAACATTCATTTTTATATAACACATAATCACTTCAGCATTAATCTGATTCAGGCGAGACCGATTTCCCCTCGTTACCACGGTAGCGCTTCACTCGGGAGTGATGGAAGCCCAACGTCCCCCACCCCCCACCCCGGGAGGAAAGGAGGATGCGAGGAACGGGGAAAGTGGAGGAGGAAACTCAACGTGCGTGGGTGTATTTGGTAATTGATTACCTGTTTAAAAACTGTGCATAGCCTGTGTGCCGCTACCGCTTCCCTCGATAAACATCCACAAGAGGACCTCTTAAGGATTCAAGCAGCTGATAATCACATTATGTGTCATTGTGCAAGGAGATCATGAATATCCATACAAACACTTGACTAGTTTTTCTAGTTGCAGTAGGAGGTGAGTCTTTAGTGAGTAGGTGTTACGGTGACATTTTGTAGAATAGGAATGAGATTCTGCTCAAATTGGCCTCATTTTGCTAGCCTAGAATTCAAACTGAATCGCTCCATTGTTTCCTTTCAGCGATGCAGGCTAAAGCTTTCTTCAGTGAAAGTGTGTGCAACAAGGGACCAGAAAACACAATATATCATTGTGTTTTAGTGTTGTCAGAGTTGAACATAATGCTTGGCTACACAAACTTATAGCCAGTCAAATGTCACAACTCCAAAATGTACCAAACAGGGATTTGCCCTCTGAGAAATTCCTAGAACACAAACATAAATTTGGTCCCAGACACGAAAAGATAAACTGGAGCCATAACACATCACTGCCTTCAACAATCTGACTGGTTAAGACTTCATGGAATCAGTGACAGCTTTTTTTTTTTACCCAATCCTTCAGTTCGACCACAATCAATGACCGGTCTGGGGCTAAAGTCTCGCACTTCACGGCGAGGTCGCGCTTCACTCTTACCTGGTCCTCCTCTCCTCCGCCTTCCTCGTCGTAGTTCAGCACGTTCTCCCTGATGTCCTCCCAGCCGTCGTGGTGAGCAGACACGTGGTACACACCCTCCTTCAGCCCCTTGTAGCTTCGCCACCGCGTGTACAGAAAGATCCCTAGCAGCAACACTGTTGACGGGGGAAAAAGCAAACCCAGAGAAAGATCCCCAGTTCAGTTTGATTAGAAATGACGGCTTGGACACTTTTCCCTGATTTGACATTGGTTTATCAACCGGGATCCCTGACAGAAGGACTTCTGGGATGACTACTCAATAAGAGCTTTCTTCGCAGACTGGTGGGCAGTTTTCTGTTAATCAATCCCTCCCTATCCTAGACGGCGGTGACCTTTCGAGTATTCGAGCCATAACGTACTTCACCATCAATCTATATCATCAATGACTTAGCGAGGGGACAAGAGTGACACACTGACTGCAGAATGAATTGAAATCGCCCAATTATCAGGTCAAGACTGAACTCTTAACACTTCAAAAGTGAAAGTGGTGCACCCAGCCAGAAATGCTGCACAACACAAAACAACTAAAATCTATATCCATTTATGGACGGAACACAATGTTCGCCCACCCCCGTGCAAGTGCTACCAACAAATCAAGTTGCTTTTAGAAGGCTTTGTGGTGCTCAGCCTGTATTGCACAGGAGTAGCCAATCTCATGGCTGTCTGTTATTCTATTGTTCCTTTTGAAATGTTGCAAGGCTGTGCTCGTCTAGGTGGGAATGACGGGGTCACCCGAAAAAAAGAATCGGCGAACGAGACGGGATTCATAATGTCATATTTGTAGATGGCATATATGATTTGTGCGTTATCGCAAGGTCGCTACAGCTGAGAGTCTGCACTTATGCTGGCTAGTGTTGTGTGCTTAGGAAAAGGTTACTGTGAAGTTAGTTTGGCCAGATCTCATAGATGCTTTGCTATTGGGTTAAAGTCTTGAAAGACTATCTTTGATGGAGAGATGTGCGTATGTTATCTCCAGCAGTCTGAACCATTGCGCTGATTACCTGGCTGAGTTCTGAGTGGCTGGCTGTGTATCTCCGCCTGCCCCCACTCCCTCACCTCAGAAACCCTACCAAGGCCTGCACTATCGATTACATAACCCAGCTATGACTACTCCAAAACTCAATACAGACAGCAGGCAAACCCCAAAGAAACTCAACATGCATCCCAATAACTAAACCAACCGCAGAGCGGTAAGCTGGTTATGGAATATATCTGAAGATGATTCATACTGGAACTGGGCAGGTCCTGCATCCGGTCGAGTCTGGGATTGCAGTCATGTTATGGAGTGTAACATAATGTAAAATAATGCAGCAGAAGGCTGATTTAATATATTTTCTGCACATCTCGTTTGTCTTGTTCAGAGAACGCATAGTGGAAAAGATGCTGCTCTTGAAATATGTAATCACAAGGCAGATTGATTGACAGCTTTGTTGACCCTGTAAACAGTAAGTCTGAGCTCGGTTTCAGCTTAGTGTATTCAATCAAGAGCAAAGCTGCTGTCCTGTCTGCTGTACGGCAAAACCTGAAACGTTTATTGATTTTAGCACTAGTGGATACAGTTTAACATAGCGGGTACTTTTTAAAAGTGATTATCAGTCACTTTGTGTATAAAACGCACACAAGCAAGGCCCCGGGAATTGAACCCCACCATCCTGCTGTTTGCAAGCACAATGCTCCACCAGCTGAACCACTCTGGAGCAGTTGAATCCACTTGGACATCATACATTAGCCGTCTCTAACCATTTCCCCTGTCTCGTCTGCCGGCGTAGTGAGAGTGGAGAGCGAGTATAGTACCTCTACATAAATCAATGGCAGCCAATAATGAGCATAACGGGCTCAGGGCCATCAAAGCATAATGCTGTTTACTGCAGCCTGCCTGGACTCTCCATCCCTCCCACTATAACTCACCATGTCTCTTTACATTTCTCTCCTCTCTCTCTCTCTCTCTCTCTCTCTCTCTCTCTCTCTCTCCTCTCTTTCTCTCTCTCCCTCTCTCTCTCTCTCTCTCCCTCGTTCCTTTAACACCCTTTGCTGTCTCACCCTGTCTGTGGACCTCTTCCTAACTGTCACAGTGCCTCTCTCTCATTGATTCTCTCTCCTTTTAATCTCAGTAACTCTCACTTTCACAATTTTCTGATACTGACATTCTCTCTATATATTCTGTCTCATTGACTCTCTGTCTCCCTCCAACTTTTCTCCCCTCTCCTCGTCTTGGTCTGTCCCTAGTAATCTCTCCCTGGCTGAGGCCATTTAACTGTCCTCCCATCCGTAGCGGGGCCAGGCTGATGCTCTGAGCCCAGGATCCATCCGAGGCTCCTTTAAAAGGCTCCAGCACACCCGGCTGACCAACTGTAGTCCCATTTACCCTGGTCACCGCGGAAACTCACCCGGACTCATGCAGGATAGCAAAATTATATAAAATAGGAATGTCTTGATGTCCTCCCTGTGACTAGTACTTCAACACATTTAAATTCAGAGCTCAGGATGAAAAGATAAAGACATTCATAAGCTTGTGTATGACCGATGGAACCGGGGCGAGCCTTCACCTCAATCTTTCCCAGCATTATTGAGATGGATCAGTTAACACCTTCCAAGAGAACCAAGCTGTTCTTTTCACAATGCTTTTAAAGAGTCTAGCCTCGTCTGCCAGCCTTATTCTCTGCCTGTGCTTATTTCTGTCCTGTTCCACACACTCCACAAGTGTAAATTGAAATGGAAATGCTGTTGTGTTTCAACACCCACTGAGACACCCTAGGAGAGAGGAGCCACTGCCAGGGATAAGATATTATAGACAGCAACTCTGGAGCTATTGGGGTTAAGTGCCTTGCTCAAGGGCTGATCAACAGTTCATCAGGTTGATTCTGGGATTTGAGACACGAAGTGGTATCTGCAATGTGTTCGAAGAGGAGCTGGTGCATCAGCAGTGTAGAGGATAAATTAGCCATACAGATCCAGAGGAGGATAAAATGGGCAATCTAGGGAAGGACAAACTAGCCAATCAATTGTCTGGAGAAATATATACTGGGTAATCAGCGATCTACTCTAATATATAACACCCACCGAACTGTTGTTGCCTTACGCCCACACTGTTCCAACACTGAAAAGCAGCTTTTGCACAAACAATTACTCTTGTATTTCAAAAGAAAACTATCTGGAGATCTGGAAAGACTGGGCAGTTTAATGTTGGATATTGGAAAGTGTATCTTGTTAGAGATTTACAATGGGTTTACTGTGAAGTATTGGACAGACAATATAGGTTATGCAGACACCAATTATCAATGAGCAGTTAAGGAAAAAAGTATGAAGACAGGGCCATGCATTGATGAATAAACACAATGGAACCAGAAGATGACAAATTAAATTAGAGCAATGAAATCAGAGCAAGAGAGGAAGATGATGGAATAAATGAAACAAATGAGGAAGACAAATGGGTTTAAACAATAGCATTTTATTATTAAATTTCTTTATATGTATGGATTAAATATAGTACATCTAAAAGTCTTATGGCACAGAGCTTTACAAGTTGTTTTGAAGGTATTTAAACTCATATTGCTCTACTAGAACAGTTGCCCAGTGTCTGTCTATAAATAAAAATGTTTTGTATGCACTATACATTGGTACAAATGTATAGGGTGAGTTGAAATGTATACAGTGATATGAGAAGAGAAGCAACCAAACATTTGTGAGCAAATCCGGCATTTAAGTACTTGTTGAGGCCTTCATTTTATCCCTGACCTTACCCCTTATAAATCCTCGCTCTGATGTAACTAATAACTATGAAAATAGATTTTGATCTCAATGCGACTAATGGGAATTAACAAAGGTTGAGTATAAATTATGCAGAGTAAAACATGCTCCCAAATAAAAAGGAAATTAATATCTTACTATGTGATTCAGGGAGAAATAAAAATGTGTATTGACACAAAGTTCTGTGGACAAAATCAATCTAGATTAAGGTGTGTTCATTGCATTGGGAGGACCGCCATGTCTACTGATGTTTAGGTGTCACTTAGGTGTGACGGTACGCTGTCGTAACCTCTGTGATGTCTGTCCATGTTCTTCCCACCGCCAGGCCCACTGGGCTCAAATAAAGAGCCGTGGCAGTTGGAGAAGAAGGTATTGTGGGACTGAACTGCAAGACACTGCTCGTCAATTTCCTTCGGCACCAGAAAGCCTGAGCGTTGTCACGGATACGCAACCCCCAGGCTGAGTTGGGCCCTCCGTGGGTGTCTGGGCTGCTTCTAACAGATGGAGAGGATTGGCTGCCACCGCAGCCCAGTTAACCAATCAGCTACAACTACCATGAACTCATACAGGGATGCTTTAGTCCGTAGGCTGGACCATGTAATGGGGGTTATTCGGGCAATTCAGATTTCTTGTACATTGTTGACACTCTGAGTCTTTGAATTTGTGCATGAATATAATATATCATATTCCACTGGACAACCTTGAAACATATCCAGACCAACAGACTATGCTAGTTCAGTAAATTGGCTGTTTACGCTGGGCTTGTGACGAGCCCTCTGGCGCATTTGAGTCAGGCCAGCACCCAGGCTTCTGTACTCATAAGACCAAGCCGGGTGGATGGCTGAAGGGCAGAGAAACATAGCCAGAGGGGAGGTCTGCAGAAAAACTGGCCTGCGTAGCCTAGTCACATAAGGGGGAATATAACACACATCCGGAGGGATCTGGAGAAAAGTCGTCTTTGCCCGTCAACATAAGGCCTATTGGCAGACCGACCACAGTGCATCACACCTGGGTGAATTCCTGTGGTTCGCCAGCCCAGGTGGTCATTCGATACAACCATATTTTCTCATGCAGGGATCAGTGATTGAACAGTGGAACCTAACAGCTGGACCCTATTAAGCTCATGTAGCAACGCCATCGTACGTAGTGTACTTTCTGCAGTCAATACATTTTCCAAAAAAGTGTAATTTTTTGCTTTGAGCCTTCAAGAGCCAAATTGAATATTGGGTGATGTTCCCAGGTACGGTTTTTCCTTCTTCAATATAATTTCAGCAGGTTTTACTGAGCTCAATTTTTCTGACAAAGGGAATGGGCCCGGCTATTTCTTCACAAATCTAGCAAGAGAACGTTTGAGACTGTGGAGCGTTTTATTCTGCATCAAGTGAAGGAGGGAAGGTGGGTGATGAGGCAGAGGCGTGTATTTACATACATGCCATAAACCTATTAACCGCTAAAGAAAAGGAAGCTTCGGTGTAATGTCGAGAGAGCCGGGGCTCTTTACAACCGGTTATTCAACGGCTTGGATTTACTCCAAAAAAACTAGGTTGAATTAAGCTGGGAAGAAAACCTCTCTCGATAGTAACGTTTCTATGCTTGGAATGCTTGGCCCAATTGAAATTCCCTACAAAGCCCTAGTGCATTGATCTCAATTTCTTTGGGCTTCGGTAAACAGCACATTGTGCGCCTACAAATCAAGTAATTAACGCTTCAAAAAAAGCAGCGGCGACTGTGGACGATCAAGGTCATGTTGCCTTTTAAAATGAAGCCGTTGAATGAGATAGAGGAAATGATCATTTGAGCTTACCAATCGTTGTCAGTCTAGAGAGGGTGCTGAAGCTGAATGTCCAATGAGGATAGAGAAAAGGACACCATGGCGACAGCTAATCGAGAGCCTTCTCAAGGCCTGGTAACAGACTATGACTAGCTGGTACCGGTCTGACCAGAAACCAATTTTCAATGATCGCCAACGATTAATTGAACGGAAGAACTAGTTGTTAATGCTGCTTATGAAGTGAATAACAATTAACTCTTAAGGGCAAAGACTGGGTGCTTGTATTTATTTTCTATTTACCTGTAAAATGTATTCTTATTTATTGCACATCCCAACATGACACCTAGATGACCCCAGAGCAAATATTATTAAGAGCCTTGCTTACGGTCAGCTTGACCATATTTCCACCTAGCCGGCTTGGGGAAGCAGAAACTATCAACATTGCCATCACTGGGCCAGCACTTGAACTCTCAGCTACAGTAACGCATAGCCCCCGATACTCCGAAATGCTCTGGCAGGTCAACACTCCCCTTCAGACTAAAAAAATCATCGGGGACAACTCACAAGACCAGAGGTCGAACAGGAGGACGAGAAGTGTGTTATAAGTGATGTCAGGTGTTACCACGGAGACAGACAGGCGGGCAGATAGATGGATGAATTGATGGACTGTGGGTCACCAGAGCCAGAGTAGACAGTAGTTGGTATAGCTACCTAGCAGAGCCATGAAACAGATGCAAATGGCGAACAGGGAGCTGAAGCTCAGGCCCACGTCATCTTGGTAGATGGCCAGCGCCACTTCGCAGTGGCGGCCCCGGTAGCCCTCGGGGCAGTGACACGAGAACTTAGAGGGCGACTGGGCCACGCAGGTGCCCCGGTGGCACGGCCGACTGGCACACATCGTGTAGAGGCAGAACTTCCCCGTGCCGTTGACCTTCACCATGTGACCAGCGGGACACCTAAAACGAAGACAAACAGGTGAGCAAGAGGAGGCATATAGTACATGTTGGTTAGGACAGTGGTTCTCAAACCTTTCCCAGTTCAGGGATACACAACATTGTGAGATGGGTGGGGACCTGGGAGATGTTTGAGAACAACTGGGTTAGTTGATTGATACAGTTCACATTCTATATTGGTCCTCTATATTAGTGAGGACAGTGTATTGGCCTTAAATGACAAGGTATTTGTCACAGAATACTCTGATCTAGTTTCTCCTGCTGTACAACAAAAATTGTGTGGTAAATGTGATTGAGATACACACAGACAGTGAAATCAGCTTGTATGAACAGGGGAATCAGTCGGACGCAGGCAGAACTCACACGGATCATTTCCCAGGCTGATGAGCGATGGTAAGAACGTGTAGCCGGCAGGCTGATGGGAAACAATCTCTCCCCATGTCCTCCCACAACCCTTTAATTAAATCACTGCCATTACTGGCAGGATTAACGGGAGGCGATCTGGAACAGGGAGCCTGGGTCGGGGTGCTGGCCACACTGCATGTCAACATTTGACTCGGGCATGTTTACAGACGCCCCAAACAAGAATGACGTACAGTATATCAAAGGGTCTGGCTGAGCAGTGTGCTTCTCTGACCAGTGATGGATGTGTCCAACATGAAAGGGATACTGACACATTCTGAAAATGAAGCTTTTTTCTTCAGAATAACGTGCTATTTTCTTGTTACATGTTCTTGCATAAGAATCAACCCGAGTTGGAATTTGTGACATGTTATGAGTGAGAGGGTGGATTTTAATAGTTTTTTGTTGTTGGGATTGATACAAAATAGTCTTTAATGTCAAGGTGAAAAAAATGGAAACATCTGGACATATTATTCACAACTATTTACTGCCTTTGTATGCAAGCCTGGGTGGGTTTATGAGTCAAATTGACTTGCTCAAGGATTTATTATTTTTTAATTGCTAATATTTTTCTGTCGCCCAAATAGAAATAGTTAAGTTCCCTGAATAATGCATTTCAAGAACAGATTCAACTATAGACTTGGGAGAATGTCGAAGTATTTTTTAAAGAGGCGTAGTGATAGTTGGTAAGTAAGACGTCTCTTTAAATGTGACGAACTTAAGACTTAATAATATCTAGTTTTTTGTTCACTTTTAAATCTACAAATACAGTATTTGTTTGTTAATCTTTTCTTGGATTTAGGTTCATCTTTAATCATTTTTGTGGTAGCACATTTTCCAACCCTCCTTCAACTGTTTTTTTTTGCGGCTTGGCGACATGTGGTTGGATGAAACATGTGTACGGCC
>JACXGM010000060.1:64548-90979 GCA_016801145.1 Umbra pygmaea
CACAAGAGGGAGCCAAACACAACACCATACACAGGGGAGAATCTATAACAGGGAACACACATTGGGAGCAACCGAATACCAAATCATAAACTCAACCACCGTGTAACACTGAATACAAAACAATAAATGCAACCTATGCCAAAGGAAAACAATAGAAAAGGGGAACTAAACCCAGCCCATCCAGACCAGGCTGTGACACAGGGTCTGGCCCTTGTAGGGTAAGATTTGAGTACCCCTGCTCTAAAGACTATGTCTTGGCATCTTGACAGAATGTAAAGTGTTATTTTTCTAAATAATTGGAAAAAATATTACACAATTCACCTGGATATGCCCAAGAAGACTCACAGATTGTTTTTCCATAATTTTTGAGTGACTATGTAATCATAGTAGATGAGGTTTTGTTGATATTGAGGAAATATTCCGAAAAATATTCATCTTCGACATCAGATTAAATACATTTTAATCACACAAAAATATTGCAAAATTATAAGGGTGGTGAAAAGGTATGCATTCAACTCTATTCTACCTCTATGACATCTGGTCAAGCAGAACTTTTCAGTCCTATCAACCAATGGTGGAACCAGATTCTCTTTGCAGCTAGGATAAATTCCTCTACCCATTTCCATATCTGAAACCCTAAGGTATCTAAAATAATTCCACATCCATCCTCTATATTGCCTTCATGAACTGCTGCAAAGCCGAGAACGCCTCCGAATTTGTGTGTTTGAGACATGGGTACATAATAAACGCGTTTGAGTGTGTGTGATTGAGACACGGGTACATAATAAACGCTATTGAGTGTGTGCACCTGCACTCGTGGACCCTCCAGAGGTCGACGCAGGTGAACGGGGGGCTACACTGGTTCCTCTTGCAGGAGTCGGAGGAGCAGCCAACAGACAGGCCCTGGGAGGTGACCACGGAGAGCCAGTCTCTTGGCTGGCCATCCAGAGGCACATAGCGGCCATTCAGCCTCAGGTCACGCATGCATCCTGCAGGGAGGGAGGACAGAGCATACATACACCAGCTGTGGGTCACTCAGGCCCAAAATGGTGCCTGTACGCATTAGCAAAGTTACACACACGTATACATGGAGACAAGCATACACTCAAATAAGCATATAAACACATAAGCAATCATACACACAAGCATACAGTGCTTTTGGAAATTATTCACAGCACACTACTTTTTCCACATTTTGTTATTACACCCTCATACCGAAAAGGATTACATTTATTAATTCCCTCTAAATTCTAAAAACAACACCCCATAATGACAATGTGAACGAAGTGTGTTTGAAATCTTAGCAAATTTATTAAAAATAAAAAATCACAACCTCTGCTCAATAATTACAGTCTTTTTGAGTATGACGCTACAAGCTTGGTACACCTATTTTGGGGGCAGTTTCTCCCATTCTTCTTTGCAGGATCTCTCAAGCTCCACCAGGTTGTATGGAAAGCGTCGGTGCACAGATATTTTCAGATCTCTCCAGAGATGTTCAATCGGGTGCAAGTCTGGGCTCAGGCTGGGCCACTCAAGGACATTCAGAGTTGTCCTGTAGCCACTCCTTTGTTAACCTGGCTGTGTGCTTAGGGTCGTTGTCCTGTTGGAAGATGAACATTTGCTCCAGTCTGAGGTCCAGAGAGTTCTGGTGCAGGTTTTCAGCAAAAATGTCTCTGTACATTGCTGCATTCATCTTTCCCATGATGCTGCCACCACCATGCTTCAATGTAGGGATGGTATTGGCCAGGTGATGAGCAGTGCCTGGTTTCCTCCAGACATGACACTTGCCATTTAGACCATAAAGTTTAATGTTTGTTTCATCAGACCGGATAATTTTGTTTTTCATGGTCTGAGAGTCCCCTCAGGTGCCTTTTGGCAAACTCCAAAGGAGTGCTGCAGAGATGGTTGTTCTCCCGAAAGGTTCTCCTCTCTCCACAGAGAAACGCTGGAGCTCTGTCAGAGTGACCATCGGTTTCTTGGTCACCTCCCTGACTAAGGCCCTTCTCCCCCGATCACTCAGTTTGGCCAGTTGGCCAGCTCTAGGAAGAGTCCTGGTGGTTCCAAACTTCCATTTATGGATGATGGAGGCCAATGTGCTCATTTGGGCCTTCAAAGCTTCAGATATTTGTCTGTACCCTTTCCCAGATCTGTGCCTTGATACAATCCTGTCTCTGAGGTCTACAGACAATTTATTGGACTTCATGGCTTGGTTTGTGCTCTAACATGCATTGTTAAATGTAGGACCATATACAGGCAGGTGTGTCTTTCCAAATCATGTCCAATCAACAGAATTTACCACAGGTGGACTCCACTCAGGTTGTGGAAACATCTAAAGGATGGTCAGGGGAAACAGGATGCACCTGAGCTCAATTTTGAGTGTAATAAGGCTGTTCATGTGCTTATGCATTTTTTATTTTTAACAAATTTGTTAAGATTTTAAACACAATTATTTTGTCATCATGGGGTATTGTTTATAGGATTTTGAGGGAAATAATACATTTAATAATAAAATAATAAGGGTGTAACAGAACACACAGACACACACAGACACACACACACACACACACACACACACAGACACACACACACACACAAGCAGTCATGCAGACACAATTATACACATACACACACACAAGGTTCATTGCCATGCTCTGGCACACTCATACTAGTATTTTGGAGGGAAAAGGCTTTTTAACTCCATTTAATAAACACACAGCATGTCTACTTGTGCCTGAGGCAAAGCTGTCTAAACTCTGTTGTATTTCCACAGGGAGGTATTCATTATTCTACATTCTGCTCTCTTCATGTCACATGCGTTTCCCCTGCACTGCAGAGCCCTGTACTCTTTCAGCTGCCTCAAATATTACCTGTCCCATGTCAGCTTCCCCACAGGGCCACTATTATCCCCGAACACTGAACTTGCATTTGTGGGAGTAACGCATTCGCCAGATATATCAATCATTTATAAAATCGGCACTACTTTGTAATATCACCAGAAAAGGGAATTACGAATTTATGGAGCTCTTCATTCCAGCAGCACTTTATTAGAAAGCACTGACTTCCTTCCTAAGCTAACCGGTTGCCTCATCCGTCCTAGCTCGTACACCCTAGCTCATCCACCTTGCCTCATCCTCACCCTGGAAGCTTTTGTTGGAGCCTGAGGGGAATGCGTCTCCCAGCATCACTACAGAGGGGTCGATGATGATCTCGCGGCTCCGCCCCGGCGCCGCGCTGGCCTCGCGTCTTCCCCCGCCCCCGTCCAGGCGCAGGGTCATCTCGTTGTCGTGGCGATCCAGGTGAACCTCGTGCCACTCGCCGTTATCCAGGCGATAGGAGGGCAACGTCAAGTTGTAGTCACCGTCTCCTAGGTTGTAGAAGACAGCCAGGAGGCCCTGGTAAATCTGGGAGAGAGGAGATAAAGAAGAACAGGAGAGCTACAGAGGTTACGGACTTCAGACTACCACTGACATACAATCACAAGACAATCAATAGTTTTTCATCATTGACCATTCTGGAGATCAATCTTTAGTCCAGCCGAAGCAAATAAACAACGAGAGAAAGAGAGAGAGAAAGAGAGAGAGAGAGAGAGAGAGAGAGAGAGAGAGAGAGAGAGAGAGAGAGAGAGAGAGAGAGAGAGAGAGCTCAGACGCAGTATGCATTCAGTAAACAAAGCCAATAACACCCCCAGAACAGTTGGACAATCCACTCAATAAACCAACACAGCACTTTTGATAGACGGGCCCAAGACGTGAATGTGAAGGTTGACTAATGAAGGAGAGAGAGTGAAAATGTACCAAGGCAGCAGGACGGTGATTCTGGGCTCTGTGACACTGGCGCAGCCAATCCAGACCACAAGGGACAAGTGCAATCACAGCAGGCCTGGATCTGATAAGACCTTGCCACACACCAACAGAATTAAACATCCCCCCCACCGTAATTGGAAACATGGGGGCCTGGGGAATTCTATACGCCTCCATTTATTCAGGAAGTCTTTCTTTCCTTCTCCTCCAGAGGGTGGGATCATGTGGGCTCCCATCACATACAATCCCTGTCTGGGCGGCTCAAATGTTCAAAGAGCTTCTTTTCTCCACGGCCTTCCATCTTTCCCTCCACCTCGGCTTCTCCGCATCACCGTCAATCTCTCTCGTCACTTCTTTTTGTTCTTTCTCATTGTTTCTTTCTCTGCTCCGTGTCATGTAGCTAGTGGTCTACGTGCTCTCCTCTTTCCCTCATTTTCAAAACGAAGCTAACTAAAGAGAACAATGACAACGAACTCTATCGACCTCGGTCTTAATCTCACTGTCGATTCACGGCTCAATGCGGGGAAGAAAACGGCACGAGAACAACCACCTTGCCACCTTTACTGCAGAGAATTCATGGGGCCTGACAGTTTTCATTAGAAAGTAAGACACACCAGTGAAATGAAACAGTGTTCTCTTTTATTTATGCAACATGCTTTCCTCAGATCTTGAAAAGAAAAACGATTCCATTTTCAGCCTGGCTCGAATGTTAATCACTAGACTTCCAGCGAGCAATATTAATTTAGGAAAAATTGGCTTATTTGCAACCAGGCAAGCAGGCCCAGAGAGTTAGTTCATGTTAGTCTATGGGCCATTGCTATGTTGAGAAGCAGCCTTCATTTCAATTTCAAAAACCGTCTGTAAGGGGTCCCATTGAGCATAATTTGCAACACTCCGTATTCCTCCGTCCGTGTTGTTGGCATAAACAGTGGCAAGAGCCAAGCAGGGAAAGAGGAAGGGGGGGGTCCTCACATACACCTCGACCTCTACCTCTAGCCGGAAATAAACGTAGAAAACAGTAAAGTGTTCACCTCTTTTTCTGCCTCACAATCATCTGGTTTGGATGCATGAGAAAAAAATAATTGTGATCAGCTAAGACAGATTCAAGGTTGTTTTCTTTGGTAAAGATTGCTTATTTCAAGGTTTTCAAATGAACCATTAATTATCTTTAGAATCTCAGTAAGATGGTGTTTTTATCGGACTAAACGAACACTGCCGAGATACCTTAATATTCTCCCCCAATTAAAGCTGAATGTGTTCTTCTCTAGTTGCAGGGTTTATAAACGAGTCAAGGCAAGGAATGGCACCTTTTAGCAAGGGGCCAGCCGGTGAAAGCTTTCGAATTAAATACATTGTAAAGAACATTGATAAGCACACAGTGAATAAGCCGAGAGAGATTAACCCATCGGCTGTCAGAGAGTTGTAAACACAACTGGTATTGGGTAAACGTGGGATGTATTATAATCTACATGTATTATAATCGAAGGCATCAACACGTAGTGAGATTAAAGACGCCGTGTGAAAGGTACAATACGTTCCTGAGAATTACATTCAGACATCCATACAGAGAACACTAATTGAGCACTGGGCTGTAGCTCAAGGCATCTCCTCCATCTAATTCTGTTAGGGGTTAACAATGTTAACACAGACAACATTTAAATCACTACTGTCTTGCTATGACATCAACAGGCTAGAAGTGACAATGAGCGCCAGACTTCCTTGTACAGATCAGGGACACCTCTTTCCCAGAAAGCCCCGGTGGAAGGAGGCGTTGTTTTTCGCTTATTCCACCCGTCCATCAGGACAGAGGAGAAGAAAAAGACAGTGAAAAAACAAGGAGGACGGCGACCGCTGTGAGGCTTCAACCACACAAGTCACAATGTGAGCCTCGGTAATGAAATCTCTAACCTGCCACTCCAGAGAGCCAGAGGCACCTCTCTGAGCTCCCCTCACGCCAGGCTGATAGCATACAGAGAATAAATCAGCCTCGGTTTACAGACGGGAGCCAAGAGGAAAACACAAAGCTGCAATCAGCAATCCAAACATGCCACAGTGAGACAGGTGCAAAAAAAATTAAAGAAGGAATACAATTTCATTCTAAAACAAGGTGTCCGTGGAGGGCGTGGCTCATCTTGAGCTCCTGATGAAATCCTCCACACCCTGGATTAACAGTTACCGGCCACTTCATTAGGTACACCTGTTCAACATCTTGTTAATGCAATTATATAATCAGCCAATCATGTGGCAGCATATCAGTGCTTATAGGCATTTAGATATGGTCACGATGATCTGCTAAAGGTCTTACCAAGCATCAGAATGGGGAAGAAATTTGATTTAAATTACCTTGAACGTGGCATGGCTGTTGGTGCCAGATAGGCTAGTTTGAGTATTTCAGAAAGTGGTGATCTACTGGGATTTTCCTGTACAACCAACTCTAGGGTTTACAGAGAATTGGCAGAAAAAGAGAAAATATCCAGTGGGCGGCAGTTCTCTGGGCAAAAATGTCTTGTTGATGGCAGAGGTCAGAGGAGAATGGCCAGACTGGTTTGAGCTGATAGAAAGGCAACAGTAACTCAAAAAAACACTTGTTACAACCAAGGTACAGTGCATTTGAAAAGAATTCACAGTGCTTCACTTTTTTCCACATTTTGTTATGTTACATCATTATTCCGAAATGTATTAAATTCATTATTTCCCTAAGAAATTCTACAAACAAAAACCGATAATGACAATGTGAAAGAAGTGTGTTTGAAATCTTAGCAAAATTATTAAAAAATAAAAAACAAAAAAGCACATGTACATAAGTATTCACAGCCTCTGCTCAATACTTTGTTGAAGCCCCCTTGGCAGTATTTACAGCGTCAAGTCTTTTTGAGTATGATGCTACAAGCTTGGCACACCTATTTTTGTGCAGTTTCACCTATTCTTCTTTGCAGGACCTCTCAAGCTCCATCAGGTTGGATGGAGAGCATAAGGGAACAGCCATTTTCAGATCTCTCTAGAGATGTTCAATCGGGTTCAAGTCTGGGCTTTGGCTGGGCCACTCAAGGACATTCACAGAGTTGTCCTGTAGCCACTCCTTTGTTATCTTGGCTGTGTGCCTAGGGTCATTGTTCTGTTGGAAGATGAACCTTCGTCCCATTCTGAGGTCCAGAGCTTCCGGAGCAGGTTTTCAGCAAGGATTGTCTCTGTATGTTGCTGCATTTATCTTCCACTTGATCCTGACTAGTCTCCCAGTTCCTGCCGCTGAAAAACATGCCCAGAGCATGATGCTGCCAAACACCATGCTTCACTGTAGGGATGGTATTGGCCAGGTGATTAGCGTTGCCTGGTTTCCTCCAGACATGACACTTGCCATTCAGGCCATAGATTTCAGTCTTTGTTTCATCAGACCAGAGAATTTTGTTTCTCATGGTCTGAGTCCTTCAGGTGCCTTTTGGCAAACTCCAGGTGGGTTCTCATGTGCCTCTTACTGAGGAGCGGCTTCCGTCTGGCCACACTACCATACAGGCCTGATTTTTGAAGTGCTGCAGAGATGGTTGTTCTTCTGAAAGGTTCTCCTCTCTCCACAGAGTAATGCTGGAGCTCTGTCAGAGTGACCATCGGGATCTCCCTGTTCTTGGTCATCTCTCTCGATCGCTCAGTTTGGCCAGGCAGCCAGCTCTAGGAAGAGTCCTGGTCGTTCCAAACTTTTTCCATTTACAGATGATGGAGGCCACTGAGCTCATCGGGACCTTCAATGCTGCAGATATTTTTTGTACCCTTCCCCAGATCTGTGCCTCGATACAATCCTGTCTCAGAGGTCTACAGACAATTCCTTGGAATTAATGGCTTTGTTTGTGCCCCTTATATAGACAGGTGTGTGCCTTTCCAAAATATGTGTAATCAACTGAATTTACCACAGGTGGACTCCAATCAGGTTGTGGAAACATCTCAAGGATGATCATTGAAAACAGGATGCACCTGATCTCAACTTTGAGTGTCATGGACAGGGCTGTGAATACTTATGAACATGTGCTTTTTTATTTTTAATAGATTTGCTAAGATTTCAAACACACTTCTTTCACATTGTGATTATGGGGTATTGTTTGTAGATTTATGAGGGAAAAATGGATTAATCCATTTCGTAATAAGGGTGTAACATAACAAAATGTGGAAAAAGTGAAGCACTGTAAATACTTTCCGGATGCACTTTATGCGGAAGAGCATCTCTGAATGCACAACACGTTGAACCTTGAAGCAGATGAGCTACAGCAGCAGAAGACCACACTGGGCGCCACTCCTGTCAGCTAAGAACAGGAAACCGAGGCTACAATTTCCAGGGCCCTGCAAAATTGGATAATAGAAAATAGGAAAATCATTGCCTGTTCCGAGGAATCTCGATGACTGCTGCGCCATTCAGATGCTAGAATCACAATTTGGTGTGAACAACAGGAAAGCATGGATCCATCCTGCCATGTATTAATGGTTCAGACTGGTGGCGGTGTAATGGTATGGGAGTTTGTTGGCACATTTTGGGGCCCTCAGTGCCAAATTCAGAATAGTTTAAATGCCAAAGCCTACTTGGGTATTGTTGCAGACCATGTCCATCCCTTTAACTGGTTTCTTGAACAGTGTGGTCACTGCACTCAAATGTCCTCCATAGTCACCAGATGTCAATCAAATCGAGCACCTTTGGGATGCGGTGAAACGGGAAATGTGCAGCCGACGAATCTGGAGCAACTGTCAGTAAATCCGGAACCAACACCTACAGCCTACCCCCTCACTCGGAGTGCCCACTGTGGCCATGTGTTAATGACAAAACTTAGAGGGTGACGCATCAGGACATACTCCTGGCTTGAATGGTGCATTTCATGATCCGCTGGTAAATCATAAACAAGAATGGATTTCTAACTTTCAAATCCTTCCTATCTTTAAAGATGAAACCATCTCTAACCATTGAACATTTAATTTTTGACATATTTTGTTTTGTTTATGTGTCACATCACTAGTTATGACTGTCTATTTTTTGTGCGAAATTCTGCATGCTCAAAAGTAGCCTGTTGCATTATGGGAGTCTACTTCCACACTCGTTGGAAGTGGGTATCGGAGGGTCTAATTAGCCCCTACACACTTGATCATTTTTACTCCCTCAGCTTTGGGACACTTGTGAAAATGGCGGAGGTGCGGCTGAACGTGCAAATCAAGGCCGAGGTTGGAGTGGAGGTTGGAGGGGTCGGTTTAACACTTGACCTGTGATGCGATAATATCAATTTGGACCATAATATCTGAGGAATGTTTCTAACACCTTGTTGAATCTATGCCACGAAGAGTTAAGCCTGTTCTAAAGGCGAAAGGGAGTCCAACTTGGTACTAACAAGGTGTAGCTAATGAAGTGGCCGGTGAGTGTGCAGATGGCCAAGAGATAACACATGCTAAAGCAAATCTGATTAAATGAAGACGCAGCACTGTGATGTTGAACTTGTGTCATGGCGGAATGTGTTCGCGTGAAGGGGCAGTGCTGGAAAAAATAAATAAATCTGTGCCGGAGTTGGTGTAGTGGTCTGACTCTGGTCTACACATGCCCCTGGTGTTTGGGGTTTGAGCCCCGGCTCGGCCGACTGTCTGTCTGTGCCCTTCCTCACTGTCTCCCCCTACCTGTCTCCCTGGCTTTTGCTTCCTCCTGTCCAGTCAGATACAAATTTATCAAAAATACCACCCAAATAATTTGAAAATAAATAAATAAATCAGGGGATTTTACACAGCCTGCACTAGTAAAAAAACAACCCATGTGACATTTATGTCCCTGTGATAAATCCACTCCTGTGCCACTGTACTAATGACAGCCCAATGATGGAGGAGGTCAGAGGATTACAGGAAATGCTGTAAAAAACAAAAGTATACATCCCTAAAATGGATGACACTAATGGGATGATTAATGTCAACGCCACTCTTGGCGTTGGGTAGGCAACGTTATGGGCCCTTAAAAGCAAATGATGAGCTTTCGTGTTCGGGAAAGAAAATTGATGTGACCAAAAAAAAGGGTGAGTCAAGAAGAGAGATAAAAATAGAGAGGGAGACCAGGAGAGAGAGTGAGACACACCACAGGAGGCCGATCAAGCGAGTATGGCTCAGAAAATTGGCTGGAATGTAGAAATTGGAAATGGATCAAACATATGGAAACCATGCGTCAGATGTGTTTGATACCATTTCCATTAATTTCGTTCCAGTTATTAATATGAGCCTGTCCACCCAAATGGAGGTGCCTACAGGCTCCTGTAACACACACACAAACATACACTCAGAAAAAGAAAACTGGACTCACCTCCAGGCGCAAGTATTCACTCTGTTCCTTAGATAGTAGGCTGAGGATTGCGCTGCTATGTTTGCGTGTTCGGACCAGAACTTGTACCATGGTTCGTCTGGCTGGCAGAGGAGAAGCGAGCTGGTAATGAACATGACCGTGCCCATCCAAAGAATACTCTGGAACGTCTGTCAAGGAAACGTAGAGACGAGACAAGCTTGACATCTCAGCACAAACACAACACGTGTAAGGGTTTGGATGCGGTAGATCCGAATGTAAGTTTATCCTGGGAGATATACTGTATTTTATCAAACACTTGAAAAGCTGAAGTCTGGTAACCTCCGACATCTCACACTTACACCAGACACTCCAGGTCTTTCTTCTTTCATCTTTCATTTGACTCCTACAGCCAATTACATCCTCCACACACATACAGAGCAAATGGACACAGTATTACTAAACCCATTAACACCATCCACTCTGTCTTGCTACTATTCATTAACACTGATCTCATTAAAATGAAATTAATCCAATCCAACAAGCTAAATGAACAAACTCATGCCCTCCACCCAGGTGCCCATCACACGATTGTGTACCGCGGACCACCGAAGTTACAGCTGGCATCGGGGGAACCTACCTTGTTCACACTGATGCCCGGTGTACCCGGGTAAGCACTGGCAGCTGAAAGACCCCCACTCCCCGTGGCAACGGCCCCTTGGTCCACAGGATGGGAAGCCCATGTTGACGCAGCTCCCGTCCGTGGTCATGCAGCCTGGAGAGGTGCCCACGGAGTCTGCCGGAGAGCCCAGGTCAAAGAGCTGATGAGAGACACATAGCGGTTTAGTTCATCAGAATCCTCCCTGGCATCTCTTCCTGGGAGCCACATAAACCGTCCAACACAACACATTTTTAATAACAACTTCATAATAACAACCGTGACAAATACGTTGTCCACACAATTTGATTGAATTTATTGTCAGTGTCACATGTGAAATCACAATTACATTTGAAATTCATTGCCTAGAGTCTATTTAATCAAAAAATAGACAAATTTTAGCAACACATGAACATGGACCCACTACCCGTCTATGCATTGAATTAACAATGATTATTTAATGAATTACGAGCGCTGTTATTTTGAACTGACAAATCAGTGTGTTGCGGTCACAATATAATTTTGCCAGGCAAACAGGTTTCGCTTATGTCTTGGGCCGGCTCTGTGCTTGCCCACTTTTCCTGCTTCTAACACATCAACTTTGAGGACAAAATTAAGAAGCAGGAAAAAAGTTGTCCAAGGAAGGAAAAGTAGTGAACCGGCGACAGGGTCATGGCCAGCGAACATTGATTTTGTTGTCACAGAACCGTTTCTGTATGGATCTTGAGACGTTTTTTTGTCTTGTTGGAAATTCCACCTACGGCCAAGTCCCAGCCTTCTAGCAGAGGCAACCAGATTGTCAGACAAAATTGCCTGATACTTGGTGAAATTCATTATGCCATCAATCTCGACATGTGCCCCTGGACTTCTGGAATTCAAACAGCCTGAAAACATCACTGATCTACCACCATGTTTCACAGTGGGTATGAGGTGCCTCCAAGCACTTGCATCTGTGTCTTGGAGTCAGAAAGGGCTTTCTTCTGGCAACCCTTCCAAAGAGGCCGTGGTTGTGGAGGTGGCATCTGATGGTGCTTTTTGAAACCTGATGACCCCAAGACGCCACCAAGGCCTGCAATTATGTCACAGTGATTCTTGGGGATTTTGTTGCTTCTCTCACCATCCTCCTCCCTATCCTTGGGAAGAAAAATGCATATGTGTCCTCTACCCATGAGGTTTTCAACTGTTCCATATATTTTGAATTGTTAAATAATTGCCCTGACAGTGCTCAGTTGTATATTCAATTGCTTGCGGATGTTCTTGTAGCCATTACCAGATTTATGAAGGTCTACAACCATCTGTCTCTTTTGAACTGCCAGTTCTTTCATTTTCTTCATGGTGTTGTATGACAAAGGCATATTGCATGTGTGTTACCTAATTGTTATACCCTAGAGGAACAGGAAGTGATGTAATGGCTCAAAAAATTTCATTCCTGGTTTAATTTTGGTAGATGTTATTTACAATAATCTTTAAGCGTGATTGTGAAAACGTGATTAGGAGGACATAGATTTTTCATTTAATCAATGCATGATTTTGGTTGGTTCCATTATAACATTAATAACGTACAGTATTTCTCACATTTTGGTATTTTGAGTCTTTCTCTATAACTGTATTGTTTCGATTTTTTACAGTATTGTTTGTGCATTGCCTGTCAGTGGTGCTAGTAAACAGCTTAAATTCTGCGAATGACTACTTTAACTTGGAATGATTCAACTTACATGTTAACTTGACTCACTTCTACCCAGTATCGTTCCAATACAGTTTTGTTGCACTTTTATTTCTTGTGTTTGTTTTTTAAGCTAAACATATTTTCCTCCCGAGTAACATTTTGTGGCAGAGCATGACGACATAGCTTTATACAAAAGTGACCCATGCAATAGATCTGTTTTTGGTTTGTGGTGTGCCTGATAGAGAATGCACGTCTCTTTGAAGTGTATTTAAACGTATTATACAGCTGGGTAGGAATATTCAGCACACATGTTTCTCCAAATGACTCAAAGAGAAGTACCGGTAGTCATTCTCTCTTCAACCACGAACAAAGAAAGGCTTGTGTTTGGTTTTAATGTTGGTTCTGTGTAGGACGAGTGGGGTTAGGGTTAGTTAGGGTTAATGGAGGTGCAGGATATTAGAAAAGTGATCCAAATCTGGGGGAAAAAGCAAAGGAAGAGATGGAAAGAAGTTAAAGTGACAACGTTTCACAAAAGGACAAGGTCCCCGAAAATTGAGATTGCCCTTCGACGCCTTTATGCATTCACCTTTCATGCAATTTCTTGGAATGTAAATGACTGGGATCAAACCATAGGATCAAACCAATCTGTGGGCACACAAAGGAGGCGGCCGAGGGCAGCGATGTGAAAGGACGGGAAATCCTTGAGATCTAAAGTACTGCTCTGCTGTAGCATACCATAAAGGATATTAACATGTCCAATATCCCCTTTTATGGGTTCCCGACATTCAGCCAAGCTGGTTTCTCATAAACCATGGCAGCGAGTTACAGATTGAGTCTGACCTGAACATCGAGCTAGACTCTAAGGCTGAGACCTCAAGATGGAGGTCACACACATCAACTACACACACTTTTTCCACCTAGTACGACTGCAGATGTTTGTTTGTTGGTGTGTGTGTGCGAGATGCCAATCGTATTCTAATTTTTCCCCAAACATCATTATCAGCCACAAGTACTCTTCTCTGCCTCAGTGGAAAGTACAGAGTGAGACAGAGATACTGAACTCGGTTAGATGCGGGGAGCTGTATTTGCAGACAATTTGCAATCTTTCCAAAGAAAAAACAAACAACTGTGTTTGAAGCTTTCAAGTGTTTTAATCTAGATTGAATTATTATTATTTAATTAACTTTTGGTGGGTCATTTTTTGTTTATTTATTCACAGGGAGACAGGTTAGGGAGACAGGTTTGTAGATCAAACTCTGGCACAACATTGTAATTTAAATGCCAATATCATAATATTTTAACCAAAATGACATGGTAAAAACTGTTATTTACTCCCCTCTTTAACATGAAAACATTCATTGCGCTGATGCAGAAGCCACATTTCAGTAACTTTGTTCCAGAAGAGCAATATACAGAGGGCCGCATGTAAAAAGGGCACGTTGGATAAATGGCTAGCGACAGGTTGAGTAGGAAGATGTAGACCCAGAACAGAACATTATAATGGGCCCTCCCTTCTCTTACCCAAACCTTCAACCCTGACTCACATTTGATCAGGTTCAGTGACCCCCCACACCCCCACAGACACACGCGTTACTCTCCCTTGTGTTTTCACTTTACAATAAGAGCCTTATGAATTCTGCATCTTAACTCAGCCCCACGCTTTGGCAGCCAGCAGGAGAGCGTTTTACTGTCAAATACCTTTCGTTCCCCATTTCACACAGCGCCAGGGATTCACACGGGCAGATGAACTGTGGTCCCTCCTGACACCACCGTTGCCATAGTGGCGCGACAGTTTGCTCCTGTCAAATAGACATGTGCTTAGTGTCATCCGGAAACACACCTGTTTCATAGAATTGCTATTGTGACAATGTTCCTGTCGGAAACGTGAACATTTTTAAATGCGTTCATGCGAGATGCTGTGTGAGGTTTTATACTAACAATAATGCCTCCGCTACAAGTGTTAGTGGTTTAAAGAAAGGCTTTAAAACCCTTTACAATGGAGATGTTAAGGTGTTGTATATGAGATAAATTGCTTCCCATGTCATTTTTTGGTGTGTGAACATAAAGAAGAAATCCAGAAGACAGAAGTATAATATCTCACAGCTGACTCGCCTCTGAATCTAAGCAGCTTGGGGCCCGGTCGGTCCCTGGATGTGAGACCAATGCTGCGGGAAGTGACGTTTGATGACCATTAGGGGTCACTCTTTCCTCTGGTCTAAATAAGCCCCAGGGCGGTGAAGGGATCACTGTGCTTTTTTTCATTAAATGGGTGTCCTGGCGTACAACCAGAAGTGGTAACCTCAGTGTCCTGGTAACATTTACATTCTGGACATCATTAAGGCCATCAATCAATCAATCAATCAGATTTATTTTATAAAGACATTTTTACATCAGCAGTTGTCAAAAGGCTTTTACAGACACAGCCTAGAACCCTAAAGAGAGCTAGCAACAATGTGAAATTCATGCACAGTGGCTAGGAAAAATACCCCAGTAATTTGTGTCCCAGGAAGAAGCCTAAAGAGGATCTAGAAAATCTAATCATCTGTTACGTCCTTATCTGTTTTCATGACTCAACAGGCTCCGGCCGTATGATTTGCCTGTTTCTGTTTTGGTTGTCTGTCTTTTCCCCCCCCTCCATCTCACAGGTGCAGCGTGTTGGGATGATGATGATTGGGCGTGGCCGGCAGTCTGACGACATATAAGATGTGCATCATGGACTGGTAAAGGGAGAGAGGTGTTTTGCTATCATTCATATCGAAGCCTTTGTTTGTGTTTGACAAACTCTCTGTAGCTTTGTTTTGCCTCAGCATTGTTTATTTTTTAAGGCATTCTAGGTCTTCTTACTAGGAAAGGTAGACACCCGTGGGTCTATATACTCCAGCAGGAAATCTCCTGTTATATACACCAGGTTAGAGCTGAGTGGCGTTAACTGGTTTACTGTAGTGGAAAGATGAGCTGGTAGGGAACTAGTTAGGTTAGAAAAGTTGTCCATTGCAAGGTCTCTGTTTATGTTGAGTTATAAACCGCTCCTTTCTCCCAGGTCGTATTGAACCGAAATGAGGAAGTTCCTCCTATGGGTTTACTCATTGTATTGAACCGAGACGGTACGGGCATCACGTCGCATTGAACCAAAATGGTACAGGCATTGTCTCGGCGTTGCTCAGCAGTTGTTGGGAATGTGAGTGGAAATACATCTACTGTAACATGCTAACAGATATTTGACGCCATCAACCAGATGTGCTAGCTCAGGGGAGAGACTGTATGACACTAGGTGGTACAGCCTGAGACATGCACAATAAAAAAAATTGTGTTTTGCATTTTTGTTTTATGAACCGTCCCACCCCTACTATATTATAATATATATTATAATAGTTAGATGGTGTTTATTATTATATCTATATACTTACAATACTTACATATCTACTATATCTATCTATACCTATACCTATACATATACTTAACTATAGCTACTGAATAGTTATCTATATTATATATAATCATTATTTTATATATATATATATATATATACTTATATATAGACACAGTATATATAGATATACAGTGATATATACAGTATATTGTCCATACAATTATTATCTATACACCTACATATTATACTTATATGTATAGTCATACTTCTCTTGTTGTAAATAAACCCACTAGTTTGGATAATTTACGTTTTTGTGGCTTGTCCGTTCAGTTTATTTGTGCACTCACCAGTCTGAAGTGGCCCTTACTCCTCTGTGTGCTCTCGGGTAACAATGCTACTGCCAGTTTTAATGTAACACATCTTTAACCACTTGACACATTCATGTACACAACATGTTTGTACTAATGTAACCGTACAAAAACACGTTGCTCTGGATAAGACCATTCACTAAATGATTCAAATGGTACCTTGCTGTCCACAACCAGGTTGCGGATGCAGCCGGTGAAGTGTTTGTGTTGAAGCTGATGGTAGACATATGGCAGGTTTTCATTGACTCCGCCCAGCTGTAACACATGAGTCCCATTCAGATGCCTGTGGGGAAAACACAGTCAGTACATCTTCTGTTACACCTGTCAACCCTAAATCTTACTAAACAATAAAATACATTCTACAAACAAAAATTGTGTCTACGATGTGTATCTTGATGAGAAGGGGAGCGAGTTCCCTAATCAGCTCGTGGTAAAAAAGTGAAAGGTGATGATGATTCAGGGGGCCCTGAAAATGAGGGGGAGGAGCCTTTAAATCGTAGAAATATAATTGATAGAAAGGCCATTGAACTATTTGGCGTGGTCATTTGATTAGTACCAGGCGCATAGCCAGTAATGGGCCAAGGCGTCACTGTCTCGCCCACTTAACTCACTGGCCCGCCCAGGAAAGTCTGATCAAAATAAAATGTTTGTACATTTGTATTATTCAAATGTATTTAAGAAAATATATTAATATAAACCTCATATATTGTTGACAGGTGTGTGTGTGTTTAATTTGTTCTCCGAATAAAATGGAACTGTTGAAGCATGGTTGTAGGAAGCCTCCGGTACGTAAATGGTTGCGATGGTTGCTAGGGGTTCCGACAGGAAGACTCTCTGGGCGGCCTTTAGCCAGCTGACTTTGCTAGCTGCTTTTTAGCCAGTGTATTAACATCACCACAATAATGACTAAACAAGTTTATTGTGTTATTTGAAAAAAGCAATAGTTAAGGAAGAAGACACGCCACGGCCTCCATCTATCGAGTCTACCCAATTTGAAGGTATTTCCTTGCACTGTCAAGAATGGAAAATCAAGGAACTTGTCAGTAGGGGTATGGACAGTGTTCTTGGTTGGAGTACAGTGTAATTAAGAACGCAAAATTCTGTATTTATTGTAGACTAAATATGAACTTAAAAAGTTTAATTGGTTTGTTCTTTAACAGTTTAGTTAAATCTGTTGAAAAGTATCAAATATATCCAAAGAATCATGCAAGATACTTATTGGTCCTTCAATCACTGAACGTTGTACAGTTTGAACGTGTCTGTAACTTAAACAGTGAGGGCAAAACGTGCCAAATAATAATATTATAATAATTATAAGAAATAAATGATAAAGATCAAAATTGTGTCATCTACTCTATGTTTCTTAACAAATCCCGAAGGAATACATTTGATTTGGTTTGTTCATATTTGAACACAAAATAAAACGATTCCTTATGGAATCAGTAGGCTAGTGTGGCAGGGTCATTTTAAAATGTTAACGCGTCGCTGTGCATTTGCTTCTGGAGAGCTTGTGAAGCAGCATTAACTGTCTCCAGTCATTTTTGTACTACTGTCATAAGCACAAATTCAAAGTCTCCATTACCTTTTGTACTCCCGATGCATCACTGCGTTCTTCTGGTTTATAGACAGCATTATAATTTTACTCAACGCCTGCATTACCTCTTTTTATTGGAGGCGTAATTATTTAATGGAATTGTATCTGGATGTCCAACGCAGTATAGGGCACAGTTTTTTAAGAGAATGTTTGGAAAGATGGTTCTCTAATAGCTTCCAACGGTTGATGCTTTCACTAAAAACATAAATCCTCTGTACAGTGTCATAACAGGCCATTATCTCTGGTATCTTTTACAAGCATCGTTTAAAACCAAGTTCAGGTTATGAGCAGCGCAGTGGACATATACTGCATTGGGCTCTCGGCCTGAAATGGGTTTTTGGACACCAGAGTAGCGCCACTCATTGTACGTGCACCATCATAGCCCCCACAACATTTGTTAATAGATATTCCCAGATTTTCTATCAGTCCAGTTATTTGTTTTTCAATACCTGACGCACTTTGATCTTTCACGCTTTGAAATCTCAGAAAACTCTTGTTTATTTTAACCTCAATCGATTGTTCATTTTCATCAGTCTCCACTGTAACATCTCTACTTGACTCAGTCAACCTTGTGATATCTTGAGTCGTGTCCATGATAACTGAATATTATTCAGCCTGCTTGATTTCAGGAACAATTTCTTCAGATAATACAATTTCCTTTTCTCTCAAGTAAATCTTTTAGTACAGGGTCATATAGCGCAATAAGCTTAATAACAGACAATAAATTACCATGATTTATTTTTACCTATTTGGTCCTGATGCCCCCTGAATACCAAATTACAAGATGCCAGAGTCAATGTTTAGCCCATTTATTTAATGGAAGTGGATGCAGATCTGTTGCCTACATTATGGGATTCCTTTACCTGGCAGTTAGAACTTGGAGCTCTCAATGAGCGCCCTCAAAGTTTTTTCCTTTTTTATACATATATTTTTATGTAAGTTGTTTTTTGTTATGCAGGGCGGGGCCCTTGGGGCGTGGCGGCCCCCCGCCTTGCGGTGGCTGCGGGGGTTTCGCAGCCGCTTGCACACTTATTTTTGCACTGGCCCGCCTAAAATACAATTTCTGCCTACGCCACTGATTAGTACACAACAAAATGGCGATTGGTGTTAGTGGTCATGGTGAAAACACGCAAATGGTTTAATGCAGAAGTGGGCCACTAGATCTTTGCAATGGAATGGTACACCTAAAAATGGCTGCCGCTCTGACCATTCTGCTACATTGATTTGAATTGGAATGTCCTTTTTATCCATTCCATTTCTATGGTATGAACCATTATATCACTGGGCACCATGCCTACAGTTAGCTACCTGTCCATTTTGGGCGTGTCCCCGGTGACCTCACAGGAAGAATGGTCCTCTGTGGTTAGCCAGCTGCCCAGTCCCTCCATCTCTACTACCGTAGCCCCAGCACAACGGTCCAGTGTGAAGCGCACGTCCTACAACAGATTTAACAGGCTGAGTTCAGGAATACGAGGAAACACAGATAACCAGTACATCAGCAACGCAAGGGACAAATGGCAGCCAATAAGACAGGCTCACAAATATGTTTGTTCTGGGTGCCTAGCATTCAGTGTAAGTTATTTTCAAGCAATATAAAATCTCTTATTTTTGTTGATTTTGCTCTTTCCACAGATGTTCGATGGAATTTAGATCAGGACGAACATCTGTGGAAAGAGCTGAAACTTACAGTTGGGAAATGGAACCCATCAAACCTGAGAGAACTAAAGTGGTATGCTCAAGAAGAGTGGGCAAAACTACCAGTCGAGAAGTGTAGAAATCTTATTCAGAGCTACAAACAGCACTTGATTGCAATTATTGTCTCCACAGTCTGTGCAACATCATATTTTAGGTTAAGGGTTCCAATATTTTTTTCCATGCAATTTTCATTTGTTTTACTTTTAAAATAATATGTTACTTCATAAATCAAAAGCAGAGGAATGTGAAATAAAGACTGGTGGATACCAAATATTATTTTTGAAAATCAATATTGTATGCGTATTTGACGTCTGACATGGCGGGGGACCTCAGTCAATCAGATATTGACTTGCTCATTAGTCAGACATGGGCTTTACTTCTGCTGCCGTTGATACCTTTGGGATATCGTACCAATATCTCTCTGTGATTTAGTATGTACGGCATCAAAGCTATTCCTGTAGCCTTCAAGAGATGGTACCTATGCTACAGCAGTTAGCAATGTATCCTGAAACTACCTTCAGACTGCACGTGCAAGGAGATGCACATGCTCCTTCCGGGTTCTTCAGACTTAGGGTAAGTCGAAATGGCATTTTAATCACAAAATGTTGCACTTTCCCTTCAAACTTAAACTTAATCGTGTTCGCTTACAGAAGGTCCTTCTATACAATATTTACAACAGAAAAACATTGTATTCAACAATCATATTCAACCATTTCATACCAAACATGAAGGTGGCCTTTATTTCGAGTTTGTGAATGGCATACAAATACATTTGTTGTAGACTTTGTATGCCATTGTATATATAATAAATTAAACATTTTTTGAATGACCCTGAGGCTGTTTTTCAGACCTGGGAGATTAACAAAGCTGTTGTTAGTTCTTGTCATAAAGCCACAGCGGCAATATGCAGTAATGTATTCAGGAGGTACACTGTCCATGTGCATTGAATAACAAGCACTAGGAAACTTCTCTAAACAAATGACTAGTCTAGCAGAGAAACACCACCTGTTTGCATGGCGCTACTTTCATCCTCCATAGGATTTGATAGCATGCGTTTCTGTAAGTCAGTGTTTGGAGAGCGTACGTGTGTTTGTGTGTGTGTGTGTGTGTGTGTGTATGTGTGTATGCAAAGAAACACCACCTGTTTGCATGAAGACATCATTCTCCATGGGATTTGATGGCATGCATTTCTATAAGATTCAAAGAGTGGAAAATGTGTTTGTGTGAGTGTGTTTGCTGAGAAACACACTGCGTTTTGCATGAAGCTCTTGTCATTGTCAATGGGAACTGATAGCACACATTTCTGTAACATGCAATGAGTGGAGGACGTGTGTGTTTGCAGAAAAACACCAGTTGTTTGCATGACGCTCCATTCGTTCTCTGTGGGATATTATATAAGAGCCGTTGGTGAACGAGTGTGTGTCGGGGGTCCCTACTGAGGTCCGCAGGGTTGGTAGAAGCTCCGCCTCGCCTCATCCCTCTGTCACCCACCCACCTTACTGTTGCTCCTCACGTCCAGCCGGTGCCACCGTCTGTCTGCCACGTTCACGTTGCCTGGCAACTGAAGGATGAGCGTGCCTGAGCCGTGGTTTATCTTGAGTGTGGGGGTACCATCAATCAGCTCTGTGGGGGGGGGGCACACGGATATGAACACACAGGTCACACGTGTTGGTCACATCCCAAGGGTCTCCTGACAATCATCCAATCCACGTCACATTCCCCCATGCAGAATAACATGGACCGCTTCATTTTGAACCTGCCACTTTTTGCACCCGTCTGGCAACATTCACACACCACAGGGCCAGCAACAAAGCACGGTCAGCCTGTTGGAGTCTACAGCCCACAATCGGCTTTCAACTTAGAGAGCTTACGGTCAAGAGTCCTGGAAGACTGATGGCTGTTCGGCTATTGTAAATAAACAGGCCCCACCTTAATGCTTTCAGCAGTGTTCAGAAAGATTACCTACCTCCAATGAAAGGCAATCTAATAACCTGAGCAAGTATTAGAAAATGAAAAACAACAACATTAAAAGACGCAGAGCTAATCGTAAACCAGTTAAATATAACCTACAGTCAGAAATCATCAAGCTCAATTTACAATGAGGATTACAGCAGAGTTTGGTTACATGCAATTATTTTTTTGCCCCTAACATAAGACATAAAACACATAAGAAAGTTATTCTATTTTCTGATTTAGTCAAATGGGAAATTAAAAATTAATGAACCAGTTAACACTCTGTGTGCTTTATACTGTTTGCAAAGGATTGTGGGTGAACAACATGTCAAACTAACCGCAGTTTGTCCATAAATCAACATGATGTCCACAGTTAAGAGTTCAGAAACAAGAGAGGACGGCGCTATAAATACTAACCACACATTGGTCCATTTGCCAGGCTCACAAATGCTCTGTTTTGAACAGTAACAATTGTTCCCGTCTTCTAGCCGTATATCTTTAGAAGGTTTTCCTGTGATGTTCTCCATGACATTCACTCTCTGGCTTGTCATGTATTTCTCTATTATTCCTCCTTCCAGGATCATTTTTCTCTGACTCTCTCGCTTTGTCATCATTCTCTTGTTCTCTCTTTCCATCTCTTTTCCTCTTCTATCCTCTTTCTATCTTTCTCCTTTTCTCATTGTTTTCAGTCTCTCCTTTTCTCTCCCACGTGTCTTTGCCTCGCTCTACCAATGGATTTATTCCCAAAGGGGGACCTGCACCCAGGCAGAGATACCATATCAGTGAGTCACAGAGGTACGGAGACCAGGCTCCATCTGACTGAAAGGCCCTTTTCATTTGAAGGGCCTTTAGAGACCGAGACTGTCCCCCGGTCTATTTCGGCTCGATGAGGGTCCTGACCCGCCGTGTTGGGGCTGACGTGACATTTCCGAAAGAAAAGGGGACCGACGGTGGGGTGACAGGTGTGAATGGCGGAGGCTCAGTTCAAATGGAAAGCGCAAAGAATGAAGTGGGAATGGCAAGAGCTTGAGCAGAGGGGCCTCCGCAGTCATGAGTTTGGGTCGGGCGGAGTGGCTTTGGGGGGGGGGCAAAATTGGCTCCATGTTGTGCCGTTTCAAATGCTCTCGGACAAGAGCAGAACGCCCGGGTGTGCTTACGTTACTTTTAAACTCCGGTCAGTGGTCTCGGCACGGTCATGCCTAATCTCCGCTCTTCATTCCTAACTCAGCGCGGCTTCCTCCTCGACATCGCTGCAGACTAATCCTCCATGCAGAGTGCCGCGAAGAGGTGGAGACAAGGAGGGTCCCCGTAGTGTGGCCCTCCTGCTTAAATATGAAAAATTTTCTATTTTCCAAAAGGCCTGAAGGGAATAATAGTGAAGCAGGTAACATATGGACTGCATAAACAGCATTACAAATCACTCCGTATATATATACAAATCAGCAGCGCAGCTAGAGCGAATGGGAGTCTGTGGCTCTGAAGCCTGTAATATAAACTGACTGTCAGCAAACAACCTTTACCCTGAGGAAACTGGACCCAAAATCAGCAACTTAAAAGCGGTATTTGAAACAGGCGCCGCTCTAAAAGGCTGGAAGGTTCAACTGATGAAACCGGTTTCTGCAAATTGACTGTAATGTGCAGGTCACACTGGCGGTGTAACACTATCTCTTCATGCACTTTCATCTGCCAGATGCTGTGTCAGCATGCACGTGTGTGAGGGCCATCCTGTTTCCCAGTCCATCTGAAGACCGCGAAAGCGAGTACTGCATAAAGTAAAATACAAATAAAGCAGATGTTTAAATTCAGCAGGGAACTATAAACCTATTTTATATGGGCGGAGGAAAATGCAATAACCGCCCTTATAATAAATCGATACATGACTACGGAATATTTCTATTTCCATGCTATTACTCAAAAAATGTTTTGAAATACATCCGCGCCTGGCTTCTGAGTTGTATTTAATAAGAAAATGTGATTCACAAATATAAAAGAATGATAAATAATCTACCCTCGGGTGTGCATAGGATAAAGTGAGTGATTCAGTTTTTTCCTCTTCTATCATTAAAGCTGGAGGCTGTTCTTGGCAATGAGGTGTACACCGGATTCCCAGCCGAGACATGAGAGCCTGTTTTCCATTCTGCAGGAGTCTGTAATCAACAAATTTAATTTGTCCGGTTAATTTGTCTATTGATTGGACTAGCTCGCCCCCCTGGCTCGTACCCTTGAGAAGCGCTTACAACTGTGAGACTCATTTAACTGTGATCTCAGCGGTGGCTATCATAGTGTGACAAATCAGTCAGATGAGTAGACACAGAGGTTACGAGTCACAGGCAGGAGACAACATGGAAAACAGATAGCTGCAGTGATTTACGGGGAAATAAACCACAGATTACATTTACAGGCGAGGACAGGGGCACATAGGGCACTCTAAACAGGACCATATGCCCTGAAAACCAACAATAAACATCCCCATAAGCCTATAATGCCTTCATGGTGAAGCATATAACCACACATGGTAATAGTCTGCCCCATATCGACACATCAGTCCAGACCGGACCAAAGACCATGAGTCATGGAAAAGTTGACAAGGAGGATAAAAGATACCATGCTGCTTGACAGAGTAACATCAAATGCCCTGTCCTGCCCAGAACAAATCACCTCAGCCTCTAGGCTCACATATCACAGCGGTCTGGGCGGGGTAGTAACAGATACCCGGTCTGAAGCTGAAATGTTGTATCCCATTCAATTTACAGGGTACTGCTTTATGGTCAAAACCAATTGGATTCAGCCACCGGATGATTTTTGACAGAGCGGATGATCAGGGGGCCAGAACATACTAAGGTAATAAACACTGACACCTTTATTTTTTTTCTGCATTCCAGTACTTTACATTTTAAATGTTAAATGACAGTAGCTCTGGTGTTAAGGTATCAGCTTTGTTGCGAGCTTACTTATCCATATTTCCTGTTGTCAATTCAGTTGCCTATTGTGAGGCAGAAAAAGTCAAATAAATTTATCAAAGACAAAAGTCATGCCAAAATCAAGAATTTCATACATTAAAAAGAAATCACTGGTGAGCTCGTTAGTGGCAAATTATCTGGTAGACCAAGGAAGACAGTAGATCAAAAAACTTTGACCATAATGAAGAAGAGATACAAACAACTGACCGACAGATCAGGAACACTCTCCAGGAGGTAGACTTGGATGTGTCAGACCCTACACAGAGAAGAAGGCTTTGCTTGCTGAAAAACAGTGGTTGAGCAGCATGGTGCAATAACAGTGGTTAGCATGAAAAACAGGGTAAACGAGTCTGCAGAGTTCTGGAAAAAAAGGTATTGTGGACAGAAAAGCCACTGCTCATCACCTTATGAAATCAACTCAGAACAGATTGGGACCACAGAGACCCATTCATAGGGGAAATTGATCCCTGGTTGAATGTGCTACAATGGGAATAGGGTTCCTCTAAACGCCGGCTTCTTCTCATACAGGCTCTGTTGTAACACTTAATCCCAGGTTCCCTGTGGATGAACGGTGATGTTTGCTCCGAGGTGGGTCTGCGCTACGGCACATTAGTGGTGGTGATTCCCGGGTACAGAGGCCCACGGGGGGTATAAACAACAACACACAGCAGAGTGCAGAGCGAGTGGGCAGGGCTGCAGGAGGCAGCCAGCCAACCAGCCAACCAGCCAGCCAACCAGCCAACCAGCCAGCCAACCAGCCAACCAGCCAACCAGCCAACCAACCAACCAGCCAACCAGCCAACCAGTCAGCCAGCCAGCCACCCAACCAGCCAACCAACCAGCCAACCAGCCAACCAACCCACCACTCAACATTTTTAATAAGGAGATCGAGCCTGTGGAGCAGTGACTGGAAAAAGGTTTAATAGGTTGCACGGCTAAACTGTGAGAAATAATAAGGTTTAGCACAGCCAACCTGTGGATAGTAGTCTGGTGTGTGCGTGCGTGTGTGAGAGTAATATAGGGACATTGGGCAGAGTTGCTGTCTGTTTCTCCTTTTATCTGTTTTCTCTGACATCTCTGCTTGCTTTACACTCTGCTCTTCTGCCATCCCCCCTGCGGCAATGCAATGGTTTTTCGACAGGTCTTTGTTCAACTGTCCCAATAACCAACAAATATCTCCCCGGCTCACTCAGTCTCTCAGTGGATTTCTTTCCCCTAATCGAACTCTCCCTGACTCCCCCGCCCAAACGTCTCCTCCAGTCCCTGTTGTCCATGCTGGATCTGCTCGGCACGTTCCTCCCTTTCTGTCCATCCACTCTGGCACAGAGGTGGAGCAAGTAAAGTAGGCTGGTGTGACTCAGATGTCCTTGAATGTTGTAGCTCTCCTGCAGCTGATGTTCTTCTCTCCACGTCTCCCATACAGAGATGTCTTTACCTCGGCTGTTGGTCTGGTGGACAGTGCTGATATTCGCCCATCGTTCAATCGTTAAAACCGACAAGGAGAATTCATTTAGATCCATTAGTGTGATTCACTTCATGTGGCATGTGCAAGGTCATCTTATATTCATAGCAGGACCCTGGCCCTTCTTCTCTCCTGTTGTTCCATTCTGTTAATGACCTTATTCTCTTTATTAAATGGCTGTCTCACATTCACTCTATTCTGTGCTTTGTTTCACATTCAAAAACACAAATGCAAACATTCTCTCTCTTTCTCTCTGTCATACACACACAACTGCTTCTTCTATTGTTGTAGGCACCAGCAAACAATCCTTGTTTCCTAAACCTAACCTTAAACTTACCTTCCGCCTAAACTCAACCCCGACCTTGTTTGCCTAACATTCATGCCTAAACATAACCTTCCTTTAACGTCTAACCTACAAAAAAGCCAGAAAAAGCTATTTTCTACTGTACAATAGGTAAGACCAGATAGATATGCTCTACTGTACAGTAGGTAAGACCAGATAGAAAGTCTCGGACTGAATTACACGTACACACACGCAAAAGAACACACTCTCAATATTTATTTTTGTACAATAATCAAATGTATTGCAGCACTGAATTTTTTGGCAACAATCAAAAGTAGTCAT
>JACXGM010000060.1:91079-108965 GCA_016801145.1 Umbra pygmaea
ACACACACACACACACACACACACACACACACACACACACAAACAAACAAACACACAAACAGCAGAGATCAGTCTTCGCCACTAAGCTTACACTCATTAAAGGTCTCGGGAGCTTTTCCATATGCTGACGCTGACCCCACACGGAACAAAACCCTACGCCCCCTAACTAATTTGTGTCGGCACAGCAAATTTAAAGTCTTTAAACTTTTTTATTATTAACCCATAAATCCAGATAGACTTGTGAGTACGCTACATGTTGTGCATTTCTCCTGCACGGAACTTTGCAATCTTCCTACGTGCATTCCTTATTCATGTTATTTTGTAAACTAACTTTAGGAAACATCTTCTCTCACCATTTGCAAACACAACAACCCCCGGTCGTACACTAAAGCAGGCCCCTTACTGCCTCTATCAGGCCACACTGCTTCTCTTTTTCTGTAAAGTTCAGATGCGCTAACTGCTAAGTTACCTTCCGCCTGTAAAATGAGAGTGAGCTATCCATAACTAGCCTGCAAAACATCCCATCCCAGAGCAGCTAAAACCGACCATTAAATATATTTACCTTTCGCAATCTTTAAATGCACCACTGAGCATTCACATAAGATTCACATGGGTTCCCATATTCGTTATCATGGTACCTATAAAGGTATAAAGGTACCTATAGCCATCAAGTCTTCGGGCTCCCAGGGTTGTAGTTGAGCCAGTGGTCCGCTATACAGCAGAAGACCATCTGCAACCTCCGTGATGAACTCCAGGGAAATGTGGCTCTCGAAGCAAGGCCTTATGGGAGGAAACCAGGCGTAGCCGTTGCCATGGAAACTGTGCTTGGTCTGCTGGCACTCTGGACCCTCGAACTGCGTAGGACACTGGCATCTGGGGCACAAGAGTAGAATCACAATCAAAAGGTGGAAATAACTCCATAAGGAACTGATATCTGGAGCAGAGGTTCTCAATTTTTTTACGACAAGGCTCAAATTTCTCCCAAATTCCAAATAAAAATGTCATTCGGAGCATTTATTTGCAGAAAATTACAACTCGTCAAAATAACAAAATAATTGATTGATTCATTTTTTAACAACACAATACTAATGTGTTAACTTAGGAAGAGATTAGAAAATAATATTTGGTGGAATAATAGTAATTGTATAATAATAATAATTGGCTTTCATGCATCTTGGTATGCTCTCCACCAGTCTTTCACATTGATCTTGCGTGACTTTATGCCACTCCTGGTGCGGTGGTGGAGAAAAATCTAGTTTAAATTGCTTTGATGTCGTGGCTCCATCTCCTTTGGTGGCTAGCTCACGTTATCAGCTGCATTTTTGGTCACTAGTTTGTGGCGGCATGTGACGATGTGAGGTGCTTCATTAGATTCAAATTACTTGCCACCGACGTGGAGAGTGTCTTTCTTCCTGTGCACAAGTTGCGCGTTACATAAACATTCTTGCCTTTCACCTCAACGAGGGAAAAGTAGTGCTTATTATACTTACAGTTCACGAAAGCTACCTTTGAACACTTTGGACTTGCCATCGCTCTGACTCCTGGTTGCTGTGTGTGCGCGACTGTGTCTGTGCGTGTGTGTGAAGTGAACAGTGAACACCCGCCCTACTCTGCCTCTGGTTGGTTGGAAAACAAAGGAAATGTACTCTAAGCCAATCATCATCAGTTGTGGTTGTCTACCACTCCCCGACACACAGACACACAAACAAACACACACCAGAGAAAAACTTAGCAGTTCCTGCAGAGAGAAAGCAACAGATGAAAACCGCTTCATTGAGCTCAATTACAGTAACGCCACATTTTATTGTCAGTAACGGTAACAGCGTTGTAACGGGGGAAACAGTAATTTGTTTGATTACTCGTTACTGAAAAACGTAACGCCGTTAGTAACGCCATTTATTTATAACACCGTTATTCCCATCACTGGTAGTTAACAATCAATATGCAAGGCAAGATAAAAAACATGTTCAGTATCAGTTAATTTAACCAGGTACCATATAAAAAATACACCTAACATAAGTTCATGGAAACAATAGGAGATTAAATTGTTCCTATTAACGTACAGCACACTCACACACACATCAACTAGGTTCACACAATTCACTCTGTCTTTCTGAGAAGGGTGGTCTCTCTCTGTCTCTCTGAGAAGGGTGGTCTCTCTCTGTCTCTCTGAGAAGGGTGGTCTCTCTGTCTCTGAGAAAGGTGGTCTCTCTCTATTTGAGAAGGGTGGTCTCTCTCTCTCTGTCTCTTTGAGAAGGGTGGTCTCTCTTTCTGTTTCTCTGAGAAGGGTGGTCTCTCTGTCTCTGAGAAGGGTGGTCTCTCTCACTCTCTGTCTCTCTGAGAAGGGTGGTATCTCTGTCTCTCTGAGAAGGGTGGTCTCTCTCTGTCTCTCTGAGAAGGGTGGTCTCTCTGTCTCTGAGAAGGGCGGTCTCTCTCTCTTTGAGAAGGGTGGTCTCTCTCACTCTCTGTCTCTCTGAGAAGGGTGGTATCTCTGTCTCTGAGAAGGGTGGTCTCTCTCTCTTTGAGAAGGGTGGTCTTTCTCTGAGAAGGGTGGTCTCTCTGTCTCTGAGAAGGGTGGTCTCTCTCTTTGTGAGAAGGGTGGTCTCTCTCAGTTTCTGTTTCTCTGAGAAGGGTGGTCTCTTTGTCTCTGAGAAGGGTGGTCTCTCCGTCTCTGTCTGTCTATCATTGTGCTGTGTTTCTTAAAACCATTCCTCCTGCATTACTGTCAGCTCATATAATTAAATAAACACCAAAAGAAAGATGACTGACTGATAAATAGCTGAGCATTACGGTGACAATTTAAGAATGGCCTACCTTCAAATGCAATCCATTGCCTTATCCATTCTCCCTATATGCCATTCAAAATATACTGAACAATTGGGTATTTTTTGTGCTGCAAAGATTTTTGTTTGCAATCAAACAACAAAATACGATTGTGTACATGGTTTTATCAACTAGCCTACATAACACTTGTGTGAATCTGTGGCAGAAAGTAGCTTTGTTTTACATATGATGGTACCTTACACTTGGGTACAGACACACAGTTTTCAGTGGCATGGCTGTGCATGCTTCACAACTGCATGTAATCGTGTGCTTCACTGTCCCACAGTGTGTTGCCAGATCATGCAAACATTTCTAGGCTAATGACGACTCGAAAAACAGGTTGCCTTAAAACTAGCACATTTTTATGGGCAACATTATTTACATGTTACCAATTATTTTCTCCATTATTAATATGTAAATGAAACGGTCTTTTTTACTTTATTTTCTTAATTTCTCAATATTAATTTTTTTGTTACACAAAAAGTGTTTGTGTACAGGTGATCACTCTCCCAAAAGGATCTACTCACTCTCTCACACACCAGACAATAAATGAATATAATTAGATGTCTCTCCTTCCCTACAAGAAAATAGCTGTCTCTCCTTCCCTACAAAACAATAGCTGTATATCCTTACTTACAAAACAATAGCTGTCTCTCCTTCCATACAAAACAATAGCTGTATATCCTTACATACAAAACAATAGCTGTATATCCTTACTTACAAAACAATAGCTGTATATCCTTCCCTACAAAACAATAGCTGTCTCGCCGTCGCTACAAAACAATAGCTGTCTCTCCTTCCCTCAAAGACAATAGCTGTTTCTCCTTCCCTACGAGACAATAGCTCTCTCTCCTTCCCTACGAGACAATGCCTGTATATCCTTCCCTACAAAACAATAGATGTCTTTCCTTCGCTACAAGACAATAGCTGTCTCTCCTTCCCTCAAAGACAATAGATGTCTCTCCTTCCCTACGAGACAATAGCTCTCTCTCCTTCCCTACAAAACAATAGCTGTCTCTCCTTCCCTACAAAGACAACAGCTGTCTCTCCTTCGCTACAAGACAATAGCTGTCTCTCCTTCACTACAAAACAATAGCTGTCTCTCCTTCCCTCAAAGACAAAAGATGTCTTTCCTTCACTACGAGACAATAGCTCTCTCTCCTTCCCTACAAAACAATAGCTGTATATCCTTACTTACAAAACAATAGCTGTCTCTCCTTCCCTACAAAACAATAGCTGTCTCTCCTTCCCTCCAAAACAATAGCTGTATATACTTACTTACAAAACAATAGCTGTCTCTCCTTCCCTACAAAACAATAGCTGTCTCTCCTTCCCTACAAGACAATAGCTGTCTCTCCTTCAATACAAAACAATAGCTGTCTCTCCTTCCTTACAAGACAATAGCTGTATATCCTTACATACAAAACAATAGTGGTCTTTCCATACCTTTCAGAAAAAAGCTGTCTTTCCTTCCCTACCTGGTGCATGCCACCATGTACTTAGCAGCTAGATACAGCCTTTTAACCCTAAAAAATCTGTGTATTTTGTAGTTTGCCTTGCACTTCGTTGATATTTACAAACTTTTGAGACAGAATGTTCTGCATAATGTTATATACTGCCAAAAAAACAAAAGCAAATGTTTACATGATTATTTTGTTATTGTGGAATACATATAAACCATAGTATAAATGTCTCTGACATGCATATTGGCAGGCCCCCAGGTTGAGAACCAGCGTAGGGGTACATACAAATTGGTAAATGAAACACATGTACATATTTTCATTATTTATCCCATATGTTTTTTCATAAAACCTTAACATAACAACCCCTTCTTTATATGATTTTGAGCATATTGGAGCCATATTTTCTTGTGCTTTTGGATCAGTATTGTTGTACGTCTTTGAGTTCTGGCATGAAAACCTTCTGCGTTTAGTACGTGTCTAACTGTGCTCACTGAAACCTCAGTGCCCGTTGCCACCAAGTCTTGCTGCAGGTCTTTTGCAGTCACTTGAGGTTTTTTCACAACATGCCGTCTTAGAAATCTGGTTGCAGCCATCGATAGCTTCATTTTTTTCTACCCCATCCAGGTAGTGTAACCACCGTTCCCTTAACTTTGAACTTGCGAACTATGCTTCCAATGGTGTCTCTGGGAACATTCAGTGGCTTTGCTATCTTTGTGTATTCTGTTCCTTGTCTGTGAAAGGAAATGATCTCTTCTCTTAACTTTTTGGATAATTCTTCTGACTTAGCCATGTTTCTCACACGCAGTAACACTCAACAAACCCCTAGCCAGTTCAGGTATTTCATGTGTTCCAGCCCTTGATTAGTTGCATCAGGTGTGCTTGAGACAACCTCTGTTTCGCATATTTTTGCTGTTCTGATGGATTTTATTCAGGGGGTTGAATAGATTTGGGACTGGAAAAGTCATTGAGTTGAATTTTTAGTTTTTATGCATGGAATTCCATGATTATTTGATAAAAAATGTATAATTTAAAATGTCTATTACAGCCCTCTATCAGTACAAACCCAAATCCAGTTGTGCAGCACCAAAACAAATTGATAATTTTTTTTATCAAAACGCAATTGAGTAAAGAATGTGTGGCAATACCAATACAAAGGTAGTTTAAAAAAAAATTTTAATCGGAAAAGTTATATTAAATACAAATCTTATTATATCAGCCAACTAATTATGATCAGCTTGTTTGGTGTCCCAATAATTGGTATCGGCCTTAAAAAATCATAATCGGACGACCTCTAATTCATACACACACGTCTCTCCTAGCTATTGAAATAGGCAAAAACTGATTTTTACTAGTCCTAACCTTTACCATAAACTTAAACACAACTATTGCCTTAACCTAAAACTTAACCAAAAATAATTGCCTTTTCAGAAGAGGGACAGGAAACATTTCCCCATTAATAAAATATTTCTAATATACAGTTGTATGCAAAGGTTTAGGCACCCCTGACAATTTCGATGATTTTCATTTATACATAATTGGGTGTTTGGATCAGCAATTTCATTTTGATCTATCAAATAACTGAAGGACATAGTAATATTTCAGTAGTACAATGAGGTTTATTGGATGAAAAGAAAGTGAAATTAGACAGGTGCATACAGAATTATCACATCAATATTTAGTTGAGCCTCCCTTAGCAGAAATAACAGCCTCTAGACGCTTCCTTTAGCCTGTAATGAGTGTCTGGATTCTGGATTAAGGTATTTTGGACCATTCCTCCTTGCAAAACATCTCCAGTTCAGTTAGGTTTGATGGTTGCTGAGCATGGACAGGCGCTTCAAATCACCACACAGATTTTCAATGATATTCAGGTCTGAGGACTGGGATGGCCATTCCAGAACATTGTACTTTCTCTGCATAAATGCCAGAGTAGATTATGAGCAGTGTTTTGGGTCGTTGTCTTGTTGAAATATCCAGCCCCGGTGTAACTTTGACTTAGTGACTAATTCCTCTACACTATTCTCAAGTATTTGCTGATATTGAGTGGAATCCATGCAACCCTTAAATATAACACGATTTCCAGTACCGGCACTGGCCACAGAGCATGATAAAACCTCCAACAAATTGTACTGTGGGTAGCAAGTGTTTGTCTTGGAATGCTGTGTTCTTTTGCCGCCATGCATAACGCTGCTTGTTATGACCAAATAACATAACTTTCAAAATGAAGCTGGCTTGTCCAAATAAGCATTTGTATACCTCAAGCGACTCTGTGGCATGTGTGCAGAAAATATTTTTTCTGCATCACTCTCCCGTACAGCTTCTCCTCGTAAAAAGTGTGTTGAATTGTTGAACGAGCACAGTGACATCATCTGCAGCAAGATGATGTTGTAGGTCTTTGGAGGTGATCTGTGGGCTGTTTTTGACCGTTCTCACCATCCTTCGCCTTTGCCTCTCCAGTATTTTACTTGTCCTGCCACTTCTGGCCTTAACAAGAACTGTGCCTGTGGTCTTTCATTTCCTCACTATGTTCCTCACAGTGGACACTAAAATCTCTTCGATAGCTTTTTGTAGCCTTCCCCTAAACCCAGTGGCCCCCATGTTGCCACTCTTCAAAGGAGAGTCAAAGAGAACAACAACTTTTGACCACCTTATATACCTTTACTCATAAATACCTTTTCTTATGATTGGATGCACTTTTCTATGAAGTTCAAGGCTTAATGAGCTAACCACATTGTGAGTGTGTGTTCCAATTAATCAGTGCTAGGTTGTTGCAGGTATTCAAATAAACCAAATGACAAGGGTGCTCAAATTTATGCACCTGTCTATTTTAGTCTTGATGCATATTGCACATTTTCTGTTGATCTAATTAACCTGATTTCACTACTGAAATATTAGAATATGCTGTGTCAATTATCAGTTATTTGATAGATCAAAATGAAGTTGCTGATCCAAACACCAAATTATTTATAAATTAAAATTATGGAAATTGTCAGGGGTGCCTAAAGGTTTGCATACGACTTTAACCACAGTTTGGATACATTTCTGTCCCTGTTACATGTTTAAGTAGGAAACACACCAGTTTCATCTTTTTACTTAGTAAATGTGACATTTTCGTCACACTTTCCTCCTTCAAAGACAAACTAAACAGGCTGCTATTTTCTGATACACACACCTGCTGAGCACCAACTGTTCTGGTGCCATCTGATGACTGTTTTACTTCCCCTGTAAAAAAAGTATGCATTTGTGTTAATAGACTCACCTAAAGGATTAATAGGAACACCATACTAATACTGTGTTTGACCCCCTTTCGCCTTCAGAACTGCCTTAATTCTACGTGGCATTGATTCAAAAAGGTGCTGAAAACATTCTTTAGAAATGTTGGCCCATATTGACAGGATAGCATCTTGCAGTTGATGGAGATTTGTGGGATGCACATCCAGGGCACGAAGCTCCCGTTCCACCACATCCCAAAGATGCTCTATTGGGTTGAGATCTGGTGAGGGGGGTGTTTTTAGTACAGGGAACTCATTGTCATGTTCAAGAAACCAATTTGAAATGATTCAAGCTTTGTGACATGGTGCATTATCCTGCTGGAAGTAGCCGTCAGAGGATGGGTACATGGTGGCCATAAAGGGATGGACATGGTCAGAAACAATGCTCAGGTAGGCCGTGGCATTTAAACGATGCCCAATTGGCAATAAGGGGTCTAAAGTGTGCCAAGAAAACATCCCCCAAACCATTACACCACCACCACCAGCCTGCACAGTGGTAACAAGGCATCATGGATCCATGTTATCATTCTGTTTACGCCAAATTCTGACTACCATCTGACTGTCTCAACAGAAATTGAGACTCATCAGACCAGGCAACATTTTTTCAGTCTTTAACTGACCAATTTTGGTGTGCTCTTGGAAATTGTAGCCTCTTTTTTTATTTATATATATATTTCCTCAAGGTTGTGCATGTTGTGGCTTCACAAATGCTTTGCTGCATACCTCGGTTGTAACGAGTGGTTATTTCAGTCAAAGTTGCCCTTCTATGAGCTTGAAGCAGTCGACCCATTGTCCTCTGACCTTTAGCATCAACAAGGCATTTCCGCCCACAGGACTGCCATATACTGGATGTTTTTCCCTTTTCACACCATTCTTTGTAAACCCTAGAACTGGTTGTGCGTGAAAATCCCAGTAACTGAGCAGATGTTAAATACTCAGACCAGCCCGCCTGGCACCAACAACCATGCCACGTTCAAAATTGCTTAAATCACCTTTCTTTCCCATTCTGACATTCAGTTTGGAGTTCAGGAGATTGTCTTGACCAGGACCACACCCCTAAATGCATTGAAGCAACTGCCATGTGATTGGTGGAGTAGATCATTGCATTAAGGAGAAATTAAACGGGTGTTCCTAATATTCCTTTAGGTGAGTGTAAAATCAATCAATAATGGGTGAATTTAATGTGTTGAAGCAATATAGAATATGCTAGTGTGTTTTCTTTTATGTATTTGAATTTGGGAAAAAGTGGCTGGTAAAAAATCAAAGTGGCTGGTAAAATTTTGGCATCCACCAGCCACAATCAGGGTGGGAAAAAGTTAATTTCCCACCCTGATTGTGCATATTAGACCCCAATGACTCCTTACAATCTGGGGAGAACTTTCCTGCGCTGTCTTTTGGACTGAGTTTCTCTCCAGTGGCTGTAGAGGCTCCTAGCGATGTCCCGTTCAGATAGTCCCTTCACAGTGAATTCAGATGTTGTCATTATCTGCTGCACCACAGGAGGAAGACGTGACTATAAAACACATCCCCTCTGAGGAACCAGCTGAACTGCTGCACTCCTCCCCACTTCTATTCTCTCGTCTCCTGGTCTTTTATTCTTTCTGTCTCACTCCACCATGCTGTCATATTTTGCAGAGATAGCTAATATAGCAGGCACACACACAGGCAATCCTGCGGCATCAATCGACTGTGTCTTCTCCTAGTTAGTTTAGTCAGGAGAACAGCTATTTTCTCATCCGACTCCTTTCCTTTGCACCGGTTCGCAGCAGTCTAATAATAGTCTTCCAGGCCGCCGTGCTCCCTTCGTTTTCGCTCCTCTCTCATTTGTGTGGATGCCGAGAAAGAGACAGGAGCCACTTGGCTGCAACATCCGACACTCTTGCATTTAGTCTTTCCCCATTTGCCAGCTTGCACCCGGATCCTGGATTGGAAAAGGGAAAGCATGCGTGACAGGCCCTTCGTGGCAGCTGACAGACATGCAAATGCAGAAGGAGGGAAACAGGAAGTATCAGCTAGCTAACACAATAACACGCACCTTCTAATAAGTAGGGACAGTAATCACAGCTATAGACTCTTCACACGGGTGAAACAAAAACTAGGTGAAGATTGGGAGACAACAACAGAAGCGTGCGACGAGCGTTGCTTTACATAAAGCTTAGAATGGGGGCGTTAGATTTCCAAAGATAACACGCCGTCTTGACTGTGACACACAGTTAAATTAAATGATGTTTGTTTTTAGGTGTTCTGGTAATAAAGGCTCCATGAGGATTATGGTTTCTAAATTGGATCATCTAGTGACACTGTTAGGTCGCCTCCTAGTGGAGGAGCTGGGGAGCTTGAGACCTGTGATGGCTGGATGTGGTGATGGCTGGACCTAACAACACACTTTGGAAGGTATTTTACATTATTAAAACATGTTCAGACATTTCCACCCCTCTTTGTGTGGGTCACTATTTCTTCGAAAATAAGTTGAAATAAAACCCCTGTTTTTTGTGCACTGACATGTCTTTTGTTGGATTTGCTGCTGCAGAGGGTTTAAGAAGGAAAATTATAAAGACTGAAATGGGGTTTTCATTTCTTCACTTGAAAGAAAAAAATAGAAAAACAAATAATCCTGACAAGACTATTATAAATTCTAATAAAATCTGGAGGAAATTATTTTCATTTCCTGTGTGATGCTTTACCTCACCTGAGGTAAGCTGCAGGGGGACTATGAGTTGAAAACACAGAGCATTCCATTTGTTTTAGAGTTCAAGGGTGCAAATATATTTCATCACATCCGTACATGGCTTACACAGTCGAGTTTAAAGGAAACAAGGCTATCGCACCATCGAACCGTCAAAGACATGAACGCGTTTCACAGAGTGACAGATAAGTCTCGTCAGAGAGTGATCCCTCACATCAAAGCAAGGAGGAGACTGATAGTAAAAGAGACAATGACAAGGATATTAAAGTGATTCTGAAGAACAGTAGACGGAAGTAGAAAACACTCTCTACATTTGGAAGCATTTCATTCAGTCTGAGGAAATAATCACCCTAATATATCCAATCAGAAAAATCGGAAACATGATTTGACACGAGGCCTCGACTGATCCTCTTATCAAAGTTGCGCTTATTTGTAGGTTGGTGGCTCATTTCCTGTTTCTGTGTGTGCACGTGTGAACGTTATTTGTTCGTGCTTGAGCAGGGACAGAGTAATGTCACCCTGCCCTCCATTTTCAATCCCCCTAATAATCCCGGTGTCACGATTAAATGCATGTTGTTTCATAAATCTTAATGGCAATCTCTCTGTGCCAGGGTTCTCTATCTAACCGTGTGACTCTCAAAGCCTAGTTATGAATCGGGCCAGGATCTCGGCTCTACTACCACCTTCCACCTCTGTATATCAGCCATTCACCAACCTTGCATCTGTCATTTTGTCGCAACATAAAAGCTCTAAAAATAAGAGCATTTTCTATGAACGTGTTACAATATTGTTCGCCAGACAAATTCAGACTCAAGCTTCTTTTTTTCTCAGGCTATTTAGTTGTATAGGAGCAAGAGAACATTAAGACAACTCATAGTCAACAGGGAGAGTTCTCTGTTCTGACACATCAACAACTTTATCCTGTGTTTGGGCCAAGCTGGCAATGTTAGCTCAACTGTAAAAAGCCAATATGTGTCTGCAACAGAGAGTGTACTAGGATTAGCTCTGGGTTGGCTGCATAAAGCATTCTGGTACGGACCAATGGTGAGGCACATTACACGCTTTGTACATCCAACTAGACACAAATCCTGAGTTTACTTTCTTCTTTTAATTAAACAGCCAGAGAACAAAATTAACTTTCTCTTTCCTTTCGCATTTCAAAAGGAAAAGCAGGGTGGAAGAGCATTTGGACATATGTTCAAATGTTGGGCAAGATGTCCGGCCATTTTTTTTTTCTTTTCATCATCCAGGAACATCCATATGCACAGCCTTTATAGAAAGGAACACCAAAACAGCAGCGGCAGATTGCCCGTATATTTGGATTCATCCACTCGCCTGGAGTTCAAAGGCGGGACAGTTTTGACGTGTGTCTGTGGTTTGAGTGCATGCGTCATTCCCCATTCGGGCCTCCATTTCAATTAGGGGACTATGATCCGTGGGCTCCTGTTGAAGTATGACTGTGGAGGCCTTAACGTCTGTGGGAAATTGTCTGCCTAAGTAAAATCCACAGTGTAAACCTCACCAGTGAGTAAACCACGCCATGCTCTGGGAGTTTACAACATATACATTTTTTTCTAATTGTGTGCGTTGTAATCATGTAATCCTAACAGAGAATTTCGTTATGCATTAAAAAAAGGTATATCTAGATCTCTTGCTATATCAGTCGTGTACTTATTCAAGTGCAGATTCGAGTTGAAAATATCCTAACATAAATGTACACAGGCGTATTATGAATTATGCAGGATTAAAAAGTGCATCATTCCCTTTTAAATACCTCCTCTGGTGTAGGAGCCAGGTTAGTATTTTTTGATGTGTTCATTTCCTTTGCATATTTAATCACAAACATCACTCGATAAGAATCCCCCCCTTACTTGCCCCATCCTATCACCGGCGGCATTTAGCCTTCTTCCTCAAGAAGGTCCCGGAAGCATTTAGTTTTGCGTTCGAGCTTGCTCAGGCGTTCAGCATATAACTACAAACTCATTCAGGAGGGAACCAATAACAGAGCGCTGCCCAGGGAGCAAGAAGGTGAGAGGAAACAGGAGGCTCTAGACATATGGTGGTGCAACATGGCTGCTTACTTCAGAACACCATTCTGTATGCTAAGCTAATGCTCTTCTAAACATCCACCACTGGGACTGCAGAGAGAATCTGAGCTCAGGACGGACAGACATCAAAGGCCAGAATGGCCAGTGTGTGTGTGTTTGTGTGTGTAGGCGGTGGGTAGGAAGTTGAGAGAGCAGTGAACATGGTCAAGTCTGTCCAATTAAAGATGAAGCAGCATAATCAGGCATGCCACTGGCTAACGAGGTTATTTAAACATCTTCCACTGAGTTCTCTGGAAGCCTAACCCCGAGCCCCTAACCTCTCAACCCCGTACTGAGTTACTTTGCCCAGGCGTTTTCTGAGACAACCCACTCTCCACACCAAATGACTGCCTTCGCCCCATGTAAAATGCAGTGTTTGTCATCTTTTCCCTGCTAAGATATTGTTATTCAGTGAAGCAAAATCGATTGTGCTGGCTCTGGATAATTGGAAAAAAAGGGAGAAAAGCTGTGCACCTCATATTTGTGAAAAGTACTCAAGCTGAAGTGATTAGCGCCACCACAAAGCTAGACTTGGATCCATCTGAAAACTTCACTTGATCTATCATTCAGAATGCAACACATTAAAATTATTTTATTTTTGGTGCTGGCGAACGAAATGGCTCGGCTTGCCTGTTTCTGGGCAAACATTTTCAAAGTGTTTCATCACTCCAGCGAGATTTGAAGCATTAGTTTACTTATTGACTCGTCTTCGACACATAGTGCTCAGTCGCACGAGGCATTCTCATTTATAACGCATTCTCATATATTCTCATTTAGGTATTGGGTGAAGAAGTTTATTGAATGCAGGCAACAACTGCTAAACGCTAACAATCTAACTCTTCCAATCTCCCCCGGGTAACTGGGAAGAGTTCAGACTTCTAATGGCTATTTGGTGTTTTCTGACACCTCTGCTCATCTGTACTGAACTGCAAATATGATTAAAGCCCCCTCCCGCTGGGTTGGTATGACTTCTTTCTCACCTGTAGCCATTCTGAGTGTCCACACAGACACCACCGTTGAAGCAAGGGTTTCTGGGATATGAGGTACAGCTCTGGTGGACGTGCTCTCTTCCAGAGCAGCTGCAGACGGCGGATGATTCCACAGTCACGGACACCAGCGACATGCTCCCAGAGTCCACTGCCGTGGGCGTGTCTCTGACGCTCAGCACGTTGGAGCAGCCGCCGCTGCCGCGGCAGTCGGCGTCTGCGCATTCGTCCACATGCACTTGGCTGACATTCACCTGCAGGAAGGACTGAAGCTGTGGGTCCAGATAGAGAGTGAGGGAGAGATAGATGGACAGAAATGAATAGGAAAACAGGGATGGAGAGAGAAGGAGGACAAGCGAGAATTTAATCACAGCGATTAAGAGACAAAATAGCAGAGCGAAATAAGAAAGTCGAACAACCAATTGCTTCAAGGTAATTAAGGCGACAGCAATGAAAAAGTCGGAGAGAAACAGTGTTGATTACATCAGTCTTTAACCTAAGCCCTGAGAATGCAAATAATGTTAATTTGTTTATCAATTTTTTTCCATTGTCATCTTAACCATTCAGGTGGTGTGACCTCTGAAGTTAACACAAGTACAGGATGCGCACTCAAACGTGCAACTCCCTCGATAGCAGAAAAAATGGAGTCACTCGTGTAAACTGGAAATGCATGGATGAGCGAGGATCCGTCCACCTTGGCGGGGCTGAAGTGGGACTGGTCGAGAGTTTCCCAGCTCCTCTGTTAACCACGCCACTGAGAGACGAACATAGTCCACAGTTGTGAAGAGGGCACGTCAGTCAGACTCAGGAGACTGAAAAGAATTTGCCTTCAGCCCTCAGATCTTCTAAAAGTTCTCCAGCTGCACCAGTGAGAACTGCATCACCTTTTGATAATGAAACTGCACCTCCCTAGATAGCAAGGCGCTTCAGAAGGGCGTGTGAACAGCTGAGTTAATCACAGAGCTTTGCTCCCTCTGCCATCTAGGATCCAGATGGAAGCACTGAAAACAAAGACTTCAGCCACACAAGTAATGGCCAACCGCATTGATAGGCAAGACGAACAAGTCATGAATTGACAGACCTACATGAATGATCAGTGGCTATCAGGACTATCACAATACTCACTTTATAAAAGTAACACTTAAGCAGATTTCATGTGTAAAAACTGAATTAAACACACACATGCACTCACACCCAAACCCACACTTCACCATACCGGTATATACGGATATTGACAACACGTTTTACAGACACTTTTACACATCACATACTCTACTGTTACTTACTATCTATCTATCCTGTTGACCAGTCAACCATGCCTTCTTAGACATCAACTACATTGTACTCTGCACATTGACTGTACTGGCACACTTTTATTTACATTCATCGTGTACACACTGTATTTCTCCTTTAATTATTTTATATATTGTATTTCATATTCCTATCTGATTCTCGTGTTTAATGTTGCTGTAAAAGGGCATATGAATTTCACCTATACGCTCCATGTTGCATATGAAGCATGTGAAAACTACCATTTAATTTGATCTTAACTGGACCTACAGCCTCCCTACTAGTTTTGGTTACGTATTTACAACACATTTAATAAGTAATTCAGCAGACAAAGTTCTCCAGAAGTGAATTACAGTAGCGAGTACATACACTTTCATTCTTTTTTTAACCTTCCCTTCCATGGGAATTGAACCCACAACCTTTGTGTTTTGCAAGCACCAAGCTCTTATCATTGTGGTTAAAGGTCAAGTTTGAGGCCATCTCATTCTCACACACTTACATAAATACACTTAACACCCCCACATACACACACACATCCACATATTCACCACTTCTGTTGTCTTAAAATGTTTTATATGTATGATCCTTTTCTAGCATCATTTTTGCCCGTTCAATATTTCAAATATTGAATGTTCTCACTACTGAGTTGTGGTTGTTTCACCTAGTTTCTCTAAAATGTATGCAGTCAGTATAAGTCACGCTGGATAAGAGCGTCTGCTGGCAAATGTAAAATGTACACAAACCTTATGAATGACAAATGAAAAGATAATCTACAGAACACACAGGACATCATTCCACACCATTCATTCAAACCGTGGAGCACAATGCATTAAGGCAGAAATAGACTCGGACAGCACTGTTCCTACGTTGACCTTTCACGCAGAACCGGACAGTGGTTGTGATGAGCTCCTGGTGTCCTAGATTGATACTGTAATTAATTATCTCTTTCTCTCAATTTTGACTTTCTCTTCAGGGGATGTAGTGTGGGTCTCTCGGTATATGAGGGTGAATCCAAGCATTGTGGGGAGTGAAGGGAGCTGCGGGTGAGGAGCGCGGTGTGGACTTGTGATTAATGTCATTCTCACACAAACTCTCAGCTGCCCAGAGATGATCTGTGGCTTTCAGCGCCGCAGTACCCCAGCACGTTTCACTTACCCCTGACTGGAAAATCCACTGTCACCACTACTTTACATCTAACCCCCAGCCACCCCCTCAGTTTGTGGCTAGCCAGCAAAGGGAAACCACCTCCTCATCCAACACGACCACGATAACATTACCCTCCACTGTAATGTAGGCTAAGATTCTAGCAGGGCAGAGCAGGCATCTGATGTGCACTTACAACATAAAGTATACACACTATAATCTCTTCTAGAGTACTCTTCTACTGCAAAACCATATTTCTTAAGGAAGTGTTTTGGAATTTGAGTTGATTTCGTTAAAAATGGCAAATCTGCAAACGCACCATTTGCACCACATTCTGATCTCGATTCAAATTGCAGTTTCCAGGTTAAAATGTCTGGTTTTATTCAATTTGTGCATTGTCTAAGATGGTTGCATTTAAGTGAATTTGTTTGGAAAGGAAAAGTGGCAGACATCCTCGAGTTGAGTCGCACTTAGAATATTCCAGTAAGTGCTTGTGAGAATGTCACAATGTGTATTCGTTTATCTGTACCAGTAGCGCTCAATGGAAGCAGTTAAATATTGAACAGTGAGGACCTAGGGGAAACATCATGTATTACGGCCATCAAAATACACCACTGACACCCATTTTTTTTTTTTTTGCTGCCATTTTCAACTATCTAGTCAATCTCTAGGACCAACTACAGGTTACTCTATGTGTCTGACGGCACTTTACCTTGTACATAGTTTTGTTTTTTAATTATTTTTCTCCTCTCTAAATGTCCTCTAATCCTGCCTTGTTGGCAGCTCCCAATTCCCTGGACAGATCTGTTGGATGGCGAAGGGGTTCATCCAACAACATGTCACCCAGCCGGCGATTCTATTCGCACTGCGAATCCAACACTTCACAGAACCCATGGTCAGGCTTGAACCTATGACTATCATGACAGCCTGTTGTGCAATGCAGTGACTTGCAGAACACTATGCCACGTGTCATTTTGACAAATTACTGGGTAATGACTGCATAGTCATCTGGAAAATACGACTGTAGGTGTGATGCTGAGTGGATGTGTGGCTATGCTGAAATACTAGCCAAAATACTGCACATTCAGATTTAGTTTTTAGACAAAAAAATTTCTTATGAAAAAGGTGTCTTTAACTCTTAATTTCTTTTCAACCACAATGTCTTTTCAAAGTATTTTTAACATCCTTTGCTCAGTGGGTGATTTACTATAACCCCATATTCTCCTGAACAGCTCACAATAAGCTATTATAAACATCATCATAATTTTTCTCATTTTAATTTATCTCATTTAGACCTACCTATTTTGCATATAATTTAAAGAAGAGGAATTCACCTACACTGACACAAAATAAATTGTGTTAACATTGGGAAGTCACATTTTCAAAGCTTGTCAGACAATTTTTTACAAGGCACCATATTATTTTTGGAGTTGTATTTTAATAATTAATTCTAATACAATTTCATGTTGATAAAATTATGTCAGTTCCACTCTAAAGTGTCTCTCTGCCTTTTTGGTGCGTATGCCTTGAACACAAAAACAATCATTGACATAGCCTGCTTCAATTGTGCTTGTTTACCTCGCTCTGATAGCTTATTTAGGTGAATTATTTTAACAACAATTAGGTAAACCTCTTGAAAATATTTTTTCACAGCAAATATTGACTGTTTAATTTGTGTTGTGTGGTTTCATTTGTTGTTAGGCTCGTGTATTTAGACTTCAGCCGATTAGGCTAATAATCAATAAATCTTGGTTGTTTAGCTTGCTGGTTACAATGACAATTAACAATCAAACATTGAGTTGATAACTGGTTAGGTGGTTTTATGTTCGCTGTTTCCATAACGTGATAATTGTTGCTCACAAGCCCCCGGCTGAGCGCCGCTACGTTGGAGTTTACCCCGGTGGACGAGAGGGTCGCCTCCCTGCACCTGTGGGTTGCTAGGGGGAAAACTCTGACTGTTGTTTGTGCATATGCACCAAACAGGAGTTCAGAGTATTCTGCCTTCTTGGAGACCTTGAATGGAGTCCTGTATGGGGCTCCAGTTGGGGATTCCATAGTTCTGCTGGGGGACTTCAACGCGCACGTGGGCAATGATGGAGACACATGGAGAGGCGTGATTGGGAAGAACGGCCTCCCTGA